>PVKZ01003925.1:0-105865 GCA_004027375.1 Macroglossus sobrinus | reverse complement strand
ACTTCCTCTCCTGGTTCTCCTCCTGTGCGAATGGCGGCCTGTTGACCCAGCACGAACTCGCACAGAGCGTCATTCTCCTTCATCTCCCTCACACTGGACTGCTGGCCCAGTCACCGCATCCTTTAGATTGCACCTGTGACGTCTGCGGCCACGCCCCCTGCGCCCATTGTGACCTGCCCGCTGCGGGTGCTGGGTGTCCACTCGCAGCACTGGGTGGGGGGCCACCTGCCCGACACCCCCGCCGGGTGGGAAGGCGTCCTTCCCAAACACGGTTGCTCGAGCGTCTCACCAAACCCTTGCGACGCTCACCTGGCCTGAGGACCAAGGCTCCGCTGCCCAGCGCGGCTGTCTGTCGGGGACGCGCCTTCCCAGGCCGGCCCGCGCGCTCCCTGCGGCCCCGGCTGTCCTCGTCCGCCCACCGTCCCGCAGCCCTTACCACGCAGTGTCCCACCTGCCCCTCTACCTGTCTGCATCCCTGAGGGGCGGTGAGGTTCCGAGGTCGGGAGTCCGGCGCACCTGGTGCGCCGTGCGCGACGTGGGCGACGAGCATGTGCCGGATGGGTGACGGCCGCAGGGCGTGTGAACCGCGGAGCCCCGGTCCGTGGGTCCCTCTTCCCGATTGCAGGTGTCCTCACGGTACCTGGGCGCGTTCACTCATTCCTCCCATCCCAGGAGGCTGAATACGTTCTGGAGAAATAAGACACAGGGCAGGCTGTGTCCCTAAGATGAAGGCCAAAGCTTCCGCAGATCAATCTGTAATCCAAGCGGGTGGGACCAGGTCATCTCTGAAATTCAGTGCTGTGATCCTGTGTGCCTCTAGCCTCCCTAACTTACCTCAAACTTCAGAGCCCTATATATATATATATATTATATATATATTATATATATAGTATATATATTATATATATAGTATATATACTATAATATATACTATATATATAATATATATAGTATATATATATAGTATATACTATATATATAGTATATACTATACTATATACTATAGTATATATATAGTGTATATATATATATAGTATTATATAGTATATATATATGTAGTATATAGTATATACTATACTATACTATATATAGTATATACTATATATATATACTATATATATACTATATATATTATATATAATATATATAATATATATATAACATATATATGTTCATTCTAAATCTGTATAATATAATATACTATATTATATAATATATAATATACTATAGTATATATATATAGTGTATATATATAGTATATATATAGTATATATATGTAGTATATAGTATATACTATACTATACTATATATAGTATATACTATATATATATACTATATATATTATATATATATTATATATATATGATATATATAATATATATATAATATATATATAACATATATATATGTTCATTCTAAATCTGTATAATCTGTATTTATTTGCCTTCCAAAGCTTCATCTCTGTCAAGATCTGCTTAAACTTTTTTTACTATCAAATGTGTCTTTTTTGTCAACTGATGTTTGAGGTGCCGCTGTGTTCCTATCCTATGTAAATATTCCTGTATGTGACTACCTTCACTGTGAACTGAGAAACTGCAAAAGCAGAGGAAATGACTTCATTCATGTCTATTTTCCTACGTGAAAAATTTGTTCGCTTTTAGTCTACTGGCTGCGTTATGAAGAACCTTAGCACTGCAGTGAGGCATTCTGGGGAGCAGTTCCCATGTCGTATGAGACACTGAAGGTCCTTAGAAAAAGAACATGATATAAATTCAAAATAATGATGGAAATAACTGCAATTTTTTTTAGCTCTGAAAACTCAAGCTTGTACATCTCACGTTGCATATTAAAATGAGCTGGATCCAGTATTAACTGAGATAGATAACAGAGAACATTTTAAAAATTCATTTACCTTTGATCTACTTCACATTTCAGCTTTTCTGCCAATAGAATTCTGTTTGTTTGTTTTTTTTAAATCTTTCCTCTGTCCCACTCACTCACCACCTGTGTTGCCCACGTAGGCAGCGGGGTAAGGGTCGACGTCCTTGCTCTCCCTCCATCCCACACACGAGGCAGAAGTGACTCTGGACAAGTGGGCTCTGGTTTGAAGCTTCCCCAATTTTAAAGCCCCGGAGGGAAGTCTGGCCTGCAGGGGAGCAGAGATCAGGGGATTTCTGCCCTCCTGCCAGAGACCGGAAGTGCCAAGCTCCTGGCATACCCTTCCCCATGCAAGGCACGGGCCCTTCCTGGTGAGAAGGGATCTGTGACCTACCCAGATCTCACAAGCCAATGAGTAGTTCCTCTTTGCATTCATTTGCTTAGTCACTCATTTATTCTCCATGGAGGAGAGAGCCATGCCACACTCTTGGTTGCCTGTTTCACTCTTCGGCACAACTCAGTGCCACACCCATTTCTCGCCTGGTGGCCAAGTCGCAGACTCTCAGATCACGCCGAAGGGATGTCTTGGTTAGAAGTCCAATGACCCGGGGTCAGGAAATGGTCCTGGACCACGAAAGAAGGCTCTGGCATCCTGGCCAGTCGCCATCTATGGCCTCCCGCCCCTCAGCGTGCATTTCGGAGGGATGCCGTAGTAAGAGGCCTCCTTTCTTCAGTGAACTGTTATGCAAATGTCCTGCATCCCTGCAAGAAAATGTCCCCTGGGCCTGCGTTTTTCGGTGTATTTTATTCTTCAACGATAACGCACATGTCTGTCCATTTTCGGATGTACATGGCTCTAAGAAGGGGAAAGGGCAGGATTTCTCCAGGTAAATAGTGTGGCCAACACTCACTGCAACATTCGAGATTAACAGACACTGCTCTTTGCAATGGAAGTCCACTCAAGACACATCATCTCAGATACAACATGGAGGAGCCAGCCTCCAACCCGTCTCTTTCCATGGTGACCGGCCCGTGGGCTTGTAAATACCCGACTTTCTCTTCGCCGTCACTGCGTGTCCTCACATCTCTACCCACTCATCAGCGCCATTCGGCTCTCACTAAGTGTCACCCTCCGCTAGTGACCTCCCTCGTCTTCCACGGGGCACCTGCCCCAGCTCAGCCCAGGGGCTCTTTCCTCATCTGTGCCTGTGTCTGGACTCTTTCTCAAGCTGCTCTTACAGCTTCCTCAAGTCGTCCTCAGCTTCGAAGCTGTCCTTCAAACTTGTCTGCGGTTGACACTGCGCTACATCTATAGTCTTGAATCCTGAACGCTCTTTTCTGGCTGAAAAATGGCCAGTGTTTGCCACCCCACTCCATCCTTTTTGCTCACTGGAGCTCCCTGGTAGGCCGGCCTGAGCGCCGGGCACGTGATGTCTCGTGGTGTGCCCGGGTTGACGACCCAGCTCTGGACCTTAAGAAATCCATCCCCTTGCTGTCCTCAAGCACTCTTTTCTTCTGTGTGACATCGTAGTCTGGCCTGGATTTGCAGCTCCCTTCCAGCTGTGATGTTTTATAAACTGTGACCCATCATAAGAGACTTTGCGAGGTAAGAATGCTAATGAGTCGAATCATAAATTCTCTCTGGTTCTGATGTAGAGTATCCTTTTTTGCCCCCTTATGCCTGTGAGGGTGTGCTCTGTGTTTTACTGGTTGCTTCTTAGTCTGCAGGCATCTCATATATTGCCCTGTGAATGGAGAAACTCATGAAAATGATTAAACGTGATTATTGGCACGAGAAGGAAAAAGAGCCCGGATAACAGGGAAGAAGTTAAGATCTGTCTCCATACTGATAATTGTTAAACTAAAATATCTGTGACATTACTGAAGACATAAAGCTCTGTGATTTCTCTAAATTCTTGTTTTTGCTGTTAATGAAAGCATTTATATTTTAAATCGCAGGCCTTTGAAAATATGTGTCAGAAATGAGATATAACTAAGAAAAATAAGCAGAGGGATATGCTAAGTATTCCTCAGAATCTCGCCTGCTCTCACATTGTCCTTCCTTCCCTGTAAAATCTATGGGAAGTGCTTGAATATTTATCCGGCGAACCTGCAGATATGCTGATATCGTTAAAACCACAACTGTTCAATTAGGGCTTCGCTGTAAATCAGCCGGTGGCTAGGTTGTTTTAGTGGCGGGGACACTGACACGGCGAGTTCATTTCTTAATTCCCCGAGTAAATGAGGGCATACATTTCAAAATAAAACTGTTGCCTCGAAGCAGTGTTACAGAACACAAATACGGTTCAGAGCCTTTGTTTAATTCCTCTTTGGCATTTTTACAGTATTCCCCAAGCTCCTGCATTTATTTCTCAGCTTCTAGTCAGGGCGCTCCAGGAACTCCAGACCCTGCCCCTGGATGGATGTGACGTCACCACGAGCAGCTTCGTGGGCCTCTGGGCGGTGCTTTCCTTGTCACCAAAGCTCGACTTTCGCGCACGCTCGCGCTCTCTCTCTCTCTCTCTCACTCTCACTCTCCCTCTCTTTTTCCACTTTAGGGACAGGCCAAAAACAAAACAAAAAATAAATATGGTGAGAGCCATAGATAACATGGAAATTTTCAGTCATTGTCACATAATGACCTAAACTGGACATAGTTCCTCTGGAAGATACTCTAATATATTTGTGCTTCATACTATTGCTGCTCGTTACTGGCAATTTTTAAGTGCCTCTGACGTGTGAGGTCATCGGTTACATGTCCTAAGGAGTTCAGAGTCTTCGCCCTCATGAAGTGTACAGTTTTAGGGAAATGGTTAAGATCAAAACTGAAATGAAAAAAAATAGGCTGAGAGATACATGTTCTGCATTAAATCTGCAACTAATTTGACTTGCTTGTTTAGTGTTAATATGATCATTGCAATTATAGCTTTTTACCCAATACTGAGGTGACCCATTTTGGCTAACCTGAAAGAAATGGTTTGCAACAGTGAAGTTACTTATGGACAAAATCTTTTTTCTGTAGATCAATCTGATAAGGCCAGATAACCAAGGTTTTTATTGTTTTTAGAGAGAAGATACACTAGTGCATTATTTTAGCAGGCATGTAGTAGATAAACAATAAATCCTTATTGATGATATTAAAGGAACAGCCAGAAAAACTATAAAATGATATTGAAGCAGGAGCTAGATTACAGACGACGTGGGACGATGACACTGAGAAAGGAAAACAATCCACGTATACGGAGCCTAGTTAGGGAGGGGCTGTCTTCGTGAGTCGGTGACGGCCGAGATGACCCTCAGTGACACACAATCAGCGCATACTCCTGCCTTCGATTAGCAGATTCTATTGCATTTCTCGACTCCTCTAGCTCGTGTCTTACAACTCAAGCGAGGCCCATGATGATGTGTCTTTATAACTTTGCTAGCTCTTCCCTTGTGATCACTTCCTCTCTGGTGCTCATATATGGGTTGTTTTGAGTCCTGACTCTGTGTCAGCCACGCCCCGAGGCTGTGAGGGTACAGCAGTAAACCTCCCCCCACCACCAAAGTCCCTGTCCACATGCAAGCGACACTGTTTCGTTTGTATGTAGGGTGGGGAAGGAGGCACAAAAATAAGCAACAATGGCAGCACTATGTGTGCGTGTGTGCGTGTGTGTGCATGCATGTGCATGTGTGTGTGCAGGGCCATGCATACGAGTGCTGTGGAGATCAGTAAGGTTTTGGGGGGATAGGAAGTGCCTAGCAGCCTGGAAGGGGTGCCTGTCATTTGCTTTTCAAGGAAGTCTTTTGAAAATATGGCGCCATAGGACCAGAGACTTGAGGGGGCCGTGCAGACACCCGGGGGAAGCGTGGCCAAGGCCTCCAGCGGGGTCATCAGTGCAGAGTCCTGAGACCACAGCACTTCTGCTGTGCTCGGAGCACAGCAAGACATGCAGAGCAGAGCAGGAGGGGACAGGTGGGAGGAGACGACGTCGGGGGGAGTGCCAGGTCGTGCTGTGCATGACCTTGAAGGCTGTGGGAGGACGCAGGCAGAGGAAGATGCCCATCCGGCCCGGGAAAAGATGCACGCTGGTGGTGTGGCCAGAATGGAGACTGGGGAGAGGCAAGAGAAAAATGAGGGGAAATGGGCTGGGAGGTCACTGCGGTAGAACAGAAGAGAGATGCCTGCAGCTTGGACCCACTTCTCCCAACGTGGTGAGAAGTCCTTGGATTCTGGATGTATTTTGACGGGCGAGCACACAGACTGCTCATAAGCTGGAGAGAGAAAGGGAAGAGTAAATACTGCAGTAAGATTTTTAGGCTGCAAGGAGGGAGTTGTTGGTGAGTGCAATGTGGAAGGCTGGGAAGACTTTCGAGAAACAGGGTGACAAGTGGGAATCAAACTTTTCGTTGGGAGATGTCAAGTTTTAGATGCATGTGAGATGCATACATCCAAGTGGAGATAACGAACAGGCAGTTGTGGGCATGAACTTGAAACTCAGCAAAGTATGGCATGAATGTATATATGTACGTACATATGTGTTTGTGTATACATGTGCATGCACTTACATGCATATATGTGTGCATATGTGTCCACATGCATATGAATTGTGTTTAAGCACATGAGCCTGGATGAGGTGAGCTGGAGGGTGAGTATGGACGAAGAGATGTGTGAAGTCTGAGCCCCAGAGAATGTTAATATTTAGGAGGAGAAGCCCGTGGAGATTGAAAGGCACAGCTGACGGAGCCAGCAGGACAATTAAGAAAGCACCTTATTTCAGAAGCTCAAGGAGAGAGTCATATGTGTCAAATGGGGCTGACTCTGGCAGGAGCTATTTTGATGAAATGGTAGGGACCAAAGTCCAAGGGACAGAGGTTCAAAAGAAAATGGAAAGAAAGCAGGGAAATAAAAATGAGGCAGAGATGCGGGGTCAAGAGGGCGTTATTTGTGTGTCGACAAAGATCATCCATCAGAGAGAAACGGGTGAGGCCAGCGGCAGAGGGGAGTGCCCGAGCGTGGTTCCCGTGCCTTGGCGAGAGGGGATGCATCTCAGCGAGCTGACACCGTTACAGCGGGGTTTCAGAAGGGAGAGGAGTCCACTGACAAGGGGAGAGCCTGGTAGCGCAGGTTCAAATGAGGAGGCGTCTGAAACAGATGCTCAGATGCCGGGAGAAGCTGGGAATGGTCCCCTGATGACAGCGAGGACTCTGGGAGCCTGGAGAAAATGATTGCTCTGGACGGAAGCAGAAAACAGGGAGATACGCTTTCTCCGGGACAGCACCTGTCCAAGAATCGTGCGGAACCGATGTCTCAGGAATGAACGAATTTTAAAATAAGTAGCTGTGGTGGGAAGATATTATTTTGCTTGAGGGGATTAAACTGGTTGCTTTTTAAAATCACTTGTAGTGTGAAAAGTCTATGAGCCTATGAAAAAAAAATCCCATTATATAATGCAAAGGCCAAATAATAGGCTACAAATGCCATCCTTCCCTATGTCTTTGTCAGTCATTGCAAATCCATCCCTTTTTCTCTCTCTTTTTTTTCCTCATTAAGTCAAGAGTTGTTCACAGAATCTTTTTCAGTCAGTTATTACTTTTTGATTGGATTGGGCATCCAAGAGCAAATCTACATGTCATCATTAATACGTATTTATGAGTGTGACAATTAAGTCTTTCTTTAAGCACATGTGAGCTATAGGCGTAATGCACCCTAATTCACTCCAAAGTGTGCACATGCCTCCCAGGCCCGGACATGAGTGGTACCCTTGCCAGTTGCTGGAGGGGACAGGATGAGGATGAGAGGATTGGAGCAGCTTAGTTTTCATCAGTTACACTTGACCAAGGGTCTGTGGCTTTAAAACACTGGGGAGAAAAAAAAAAAAAACAGACAAAAAGATAAACAACCAATCAAACAAACGAAAACACTGGCCCGCTGAAAATGGCTTCTGTTACCCACTATGTCCTATTATGTCGGTCAGCAAGAAGAGTTCCAGCTACTAGGTCAGTTTCTGTGCATCCCAAAGCTAGAAGGGGTTATTCTGGACGACAGTCTTTAGTATTTAGCGACTAGAAAGGAAGACCTTCTTTTTAAAGGGCACACCTGCGTTCTTTATTCTCTCCTGAATGGCTGTCTTCAAGACCAAACCTGGAGACAGGAATTAGTTCCAGGAGACTAGTCTTTCCCCGTACCGAAGGTCATCTGGCCATTCACAATTGTGACTCTTCACTGGGGCATCAGGAAGTGATGGGAGCGACAGATGCCGGATGAGTCATTATGCAGATAGGTGATGTGGATACTGGATTTAAGAGTTCTCCAGAACGGTATCACAGCAAGGTATGCATGTGTTTGCCTGTGTTTGTTCTCTCTGTGTGATTTAGGTCTTACTTAGCTTTACATTCGGATCAGAACAAACTGCTCATCAATTACCAAGAGCTACCTTAGGAAACAGTAGGAGAAGCATCATTGCAGATGGGACACACCCCATCCGGTTCTCTTCTTTTTTAGCCTACAGGTGAGAGAGCGTAATGATGAAACCATTTGGTCCAGATGTAGGTCATCCATCCATTCTGGGTCGGCCTCCAGTCAGGCGAGGGGGATTCCAGATGTAACCACCAACTTGGGAAGCGACCAAGTGAATCACTGAAGTGACAGTCATATACATAGGAATATAGGCACAAGTTCTTTGAATCTGGAATGAATAAATTCACAGCTTCCAACCCTTCCGATGTCAGAAGTAACAGCGCAGGGTAGGCTCCTGAGTCATCTGTGATTTAGTAGCTGTGCCATGGATCGAATCTTCTGGTGACCTGGGACAGTTCAGATTCGGTTTAGCTGCATTGATTGAATAGCTTCAATGTGATAAGTGAGACTATTTTTGTTTTCCGTTGCATATCTCCCCTGAGATTTTCAAAATACAGCTTTTATGTGTATTCCCCAAAGGCCATTTGTTTGGTTAATGGGTTTATTCTAGAAGGTAAGGAAACAAGCCGCCCGTGTAGCATAAGCTGAAGGAAAAGCCGGCCCACACCTGGGATGCTCTGAGCACAGGAGCAGAAGCACACGCTTCACTGTGGAACTGATATCGCTTTGCACCCCCGACAGGGGCAGGTGGCCCAGATGCTCTGTATTTTATTCAGTGCCGATCCAATTTGGTATTGCTTTTATTCTGGGGATCGTGATTTGTTTCTCAGCAGATCTTAGAACTCCTCCTTTGAAGGGAGGTAGGAGACTCTAACAACCGTCCTATTAACTAGCGTGTATCAGATCTGTGTTCAGTGATAAGCACTGACCACGTGCTTTATAAGAATTATTTAAGCCTCGTCACAGCACTACGAAACTGGGATATCATTTCCTCTTTGTAGAAGCTTAAACAACTTGCATCATTCACGAAGCTAACACACGGTAAAAGCAAGCGTTTACACCTCGGCATTCTGCCCCTAGGATCCACTTTCCACGGTGCAGGCTTGGGGTGCACTGTTCTCACTGTTGCTTGCCTTTTCATCCAGAGAGTCTATGACGTTTGGCAATGACTCATCACTTTCTAAAATGTATCAGTCTGTACTAGTTGAAAATATACAAAGCGGTATCTCTCATTTTCTTAAATAGTTGTCTGAAAATGTGCTTAAAGTACAATTTCCAATTATAAAAGGAGAGGTACATTCATCGAAGTGGGGAAAGTGCTTGGTTTGCAACAAATGACACTGAATCATTCAAACATCCTTTTCTTGTTTTACAAAACTTAGCGTTTATTTTCTTATTTCATACTCAACTGTCACCTGAGATTTACAAAATTAAGAACACTAACATTTTAAGAGCAATATCAATTTTTTTATTTGCGTAGTACTTTGTAATTTGCAAAAGCAAAAGATTTTGGTATGACATCTGGCTTTATCTAAGCAATATTTTGAAGATAGATGACCAAGCGAGCGAGTGAATAGGTAAGAAGTAAACAGCTTTACAGTTTATGTGATGTTTCATAAAGAACATATTATTTGGCCTTTATAGCTCAGAGACGGGAGGATATGTATTAGTATTATTTCCACTTAGAGTTAAGAAAAGTTAGGCCGGATTATCAACAATAAAAGTTTTAGAGCCAAACTGGGCCCAGGTTGTCCTGAGTCAGTGTCTGATAAAATGCTAGCATGAAGAAAGAATGACAACAATAGTTAGGATTGTTTGGTCATGGGAAAATCCTTTTGGATTTGAGGGTTCCAGCGGCAATGTCTTTGTCTCCAAGAGAACGTTCTGGACTCGGAGGAGATCGTACAGAGAGCCCATGACCAGCGTGGGGTCGTGGTCCAGAGACGTATGGTTTGGAAATCTTGGTTTTACCCAAGTAAAACTTGGCCCGAATCTTAAATATTATGTTTTTTGTGTTTTAGCAATGAAGGATTTTTTTGACAGATTATTAATTGTGAGATTCTAATAAGTGCTTCTTTAATTGAGTTATGTAAGGTATAATTAACTACCTTCCAAATTTTATAATAGTAGTTATTCAAATACTTAGTTCTAATGAAACAAAATCTTCTTCTTCATATAAAAGCAGCTGACTTTAACCTTCCCTCTCAACTTTTAACATCTTCAAAACTAATCTGTCAAAGCGTTATTTAAGAACGTACTATTTTTTTGATAGTTTTATATTTTATCACACTTTCATACATGATTGAATGCAATAATATAAGGTATGAAAAATATGTAACTTGAAGTTATGCTTCGGTGGATTTTAATTATTTTGAGACCCTCCTAGAAAATTGGCTCAAAAAGATATTTGAAATAATGAAACATTACATTATTTCATTTTATAGGAACTAACTAATATTTCGTACAATAACAATCAGCAGGTAGTTTGGCATCTGTGTTGGAGATTTAAAAATGATGTTTTTGCGAATCCTCTGTGACGCGGGCATCCTTATCCTCTGATTCTGTGGGGCCTTACTTGTGTCCTGTTGATAATTCACACATTGTCACCAACCTGTGACAAGCCGATGGGGTGGCCAATGAATGTCGCTGTCCGCAAAGAACATCGATAAGCAGTTTTGGTTCCGTGCCCTTGCTACTTTGGCCTTTTAAGACTTTTTATTATCTTTTTTTTTTTTTTTTTTTTACATTTGCAAAACAGATAAGAGTCAAAATCATGGTGAGAAGTTTCCGATTTTCTGCCTACCACACGGGCATAACCCATCTGTTTTTTAATGACTGTGAATCACGGATACATGGTAAATGGTTTATAATAATAAAACGTATTTACAAAGTGACGCCCCTTTCACCCAAACATATTATGAACTGCTACCTTTATATTATGTCGCATCGTCTTCTGGTGATGCCGTGACATTTATATCTGTCGAGGCAAGAGCTGTTACGATGGTTAAGAGGAGACTAAATATAAGCGTTTTTAAAGGGACTTTCAGTCAGAGGCAGGGGACCAGGAATTTTGTGCTCGCCTTCCATCCCTCATGAAAAATTTTAAACAGAATAAAGCTCTAGCAGAAGAGAGGCATTCTGGGAGGACAGCAAGGTCCACGGGGCTGTTGGTGAGAGGAGCAGCTGAAAACAAGCATCAGGAGCACCTCCGTCCTCCCCAGTTCCTGTTCTGAGGACAGAGTCACGTGGCAAGTTTGCAGTTAACAACAAAACAGCTGGGCCTTCTGGGAAGCAGCTGAGTGGAGGGACTTGGGAAACCCAGAGCGTCCACGTGGACACTGACGTTCCAGAGTGAAGGGGGTGCAAAGCCCCTCTCGTCAGCTGAGAGGGTCGGATTCCAGCTGTCAGGTGGCTCCCCGCTCTTCTGCCTTAACCCTCAAGGTGCCAAGTGTACCCTTGGCCTCTGATGCTCTTCCCTGAGGATGTCTTACGTCGTGTCTATGACCCATTGGAATTCCCACCAAAGGAAGAGTCTCAATGAGGAAAAAGCCCTTCATTTCCCAGAGCAGCTGAGACCCACATGGACAGTTCCCTCTCCCAACCCAGCATCACGGAGGGAATAGATCAAATAAACGCAGAAGAAAGCTGAGCCCAGATGAAGTGCAGGGACCACGAGCATCTCGGGTTTTATCCGTCTGCCGCATTCGAGAGCCTATTATATCTATGAAGTAAGAATTAGGGGCACTCTGACGAAGGAGCCACTGGAGAACTAGGGACAATATGGTTGTCAAAATTAAACCAGTCAGGTTAGAAAACATTGAGAAGATCATGCAGAAGACAGAACAAAAGAACAAACGGAAAAGTATGAAAAATAAACCTATAAGACGTGGATGCCAATAAAGAACCTACAATAAAGATATCTCAGGAAAAAAAATATGGAAAATAAAAAATAATAAGGAATGAATG
Organism: Macroglossus sobrinus; assembly: GCA_004027375.1. Taxonomy (NCBI): domain Eukaryota; kingdom Metazoa; phylum Chordata; class Mammalia; order Chiroptera; family Pteropodidae; genus Macroglossus; species Macroglossus sobrinus. Next base: position 93,681 of record PVKZ01003925.1, on the reverse strand, counting down.
AGAAAATAATAGAAGACAATAACCCAGACCTGAAGAAGGAAATGTGTCTCTTGATTGCTTCTGCTTAGTAATCCACACCAAGATAGTGAATTTGTGGAGCACCAAAGATAAGCACGAGATCGTAAAAGCTTTACGAGAAGAAAAAGTGTCTTGAAAAGAACCTGCAATGAGTTTACATCTGAGCGCTGGCTACCAGGAGACAGAGCCTTGCTTTCAGAGTTGTGAGGGGACACCTGTTTTTCAACGTGAAACACTACGTGCTTTGTGTTCTTCGATGGGAGACTGAAGGCATTTTCAGAAGTTTAAGAACTCAGAATGCTTCTCTCTGAATCACTGGCGGATCCTGCGGTGGATTCAAGATTGCTGTAAGCCCTTTGCCACCTTCCCATGGAGAGAGGCGATCCTTATCCTGTCCCCCCCGAGTCCGGGGGGCCCTGACATCTGCCAGGACCAGCTGGACCCAGGGGCCGTGACGCTCTGCCAGGTCCGAAGCCCAGGCCTTCAGAAGTGACCGCTCTCACTCCGTCGTCTGGGAGACTCTCCATGGGTCCCCTCGCCAGCACCTGGAGGCCAGTGGCCCTGCGGTGGCCATGCCGAAGCCCTCCAGTTGACAGCCCCTGCTGAGACTCGCCTTCCGGTCATCCCTGCCAAGAGGAGACGCGAGCGATGCCGTCTGTGAAGTGATGCAGCGACCACGAGAAACCATCTGGACACGTGGGATTTGGGAGTGGACATTGCCAGTGACGTGACCTTAAAAAGTACAGCAGAGCGTCCCTGTTCCCTTTCTGGGACATGCTGGAAACTGCAGTTTTATTGACAGGGTCCAGTGTTTACAGAATTTTGCAAATTCTAAGTGTTCTGCGTATATATTATAATTTATTGCTTCTGCCTACCGACTGTTACTTATAATCACCGTTAGGACAAGCTAAAGACGGGGAAGAAATGTTGGCGAATCACATACCTGACAGAGGACGTTTATCTAGAATGGACACTTGCAGCCATGCGTGGGTCCTCAAGAGGTTATACCGATTAAAAAAAAAAAAAAACCAGAAAAGGTGCACTTGATATGATGCTATTTATATCACATTCTTGAAATTACAAAATGAGAGCGATGAGGGCCTGGTTGGTGGTTCCCAGGGTTTGGGGAGAGGTAGGCGGAGGCAGGCGGGGGTGGGGTAGCCCCTGGGGATGGAACTGGTTTGTGTGTGGACTGTGGTGATAGTCCTGTGACTCTCCCTATAAGTTAGAATTGTGTGGAGCTCGACACACACGCACACGCGCACACACACCTGTACACGTGCACGCTCCCCTGGTGAAATCTGAGTGAGGCCAGGGCTTGTATCGGTGGCAGGATTGTGGTTGTGACATTCTACTGCATTTATGCAAGAGGTTACCGTTGGGGAAACTGAATGAAGTGTACCCAGAATATAGTATATATATATTTTTACAACTGCACATGAATGTACAATTATCTCAACATTTAAAAATCGAGAAAAATAAGGAAATAAGGCCTGTGTGTTTGTGTAGTGCAGTCAGAGGGAGAAAGGCTTTTAAGGATCTGGCTGTGGCAGGAGGGACAGGCGGCTGGTGCTCTGTGCTCTGGGCGCTGTCCGGGAGCGTGGGCCGTGTGTCCCCATGGGGTGTCGGTCACAGCAGAGGCGATGCCGATGAGATGTGCTGAGTGCCCGCTGCGTGCGTGGCCCCACGTGGCTTTACACCCTTCACCAAGCGATGGCTCACGCTGTCCTGGGCGGGTAACACCTGCACGCGCCACAGGCTTCACCACTATGGCATCTAAGGAGTCTTCTGTGTATTACTCTGGGAGAGAACAGTGGGGGGACGCATAGCATATTTTAGCCCGGCTTGCCTTTATCCGGGGTCCCTAGTGGGGTTCACAGTCACCTGTGATGCTGCAAGAATATTCAAAGTCGTGTCAGAACTGGGAAGCCACCCAATTCTTAGAATGAGTTCTGGGAAGCAGAATGAACTGCCACATGAAATCTCTGCGCCAGACAGGTGCGTTTGGAGGACCGTTCAGGGATGCCAGCGTCTCCTGGTGGTGGAACCCAGCTCAGGAACGAGACCCGTCTTCTCATCTCGGGGAGACAAAGTAACATCGCTGTGCTTCGTCGCTTCTTTGGCCCCTTGCCGATCAGCATCTGGGGTGGGGAAGGACAGTTTCCTCACAATTACTCTTTACCATAAACACAAATACGATCAATGATGTGATGAGTATAAATATATTGCAGTGGGGTTCAGATTGCTCCTCATTCTACAGATCGTCGTCTGTCCTAGCATCTGCTCCCTCCACTCTAACTTCCTCTTGTCACTTCCTCCAGCGCCCTTTCTCCTCCGTGGTGTCCGTGCCCCGTGCCAGCCTGCACTGGCGTCACGGCTTCTGATTCTCCCGGTCCTCGTTTCCGAGTTGTCAGATTCTCTATGCGCACGTGACTGACGCTCGCGTGAGTGTCACTTCTGTTGCGCTCTTCAGAACGTCCCCTCTTCTTCCCAATTACGATGGCGCGGTTGCTGCAGCGTCTTCGTTCTCCGTCTGCTGGAATGCACTGTGGCTGCGGGCCTTTTCCAAGATGATTTATTTTCTTATGAAGTCCCAAACTGAGACGACATTCCTCAGGTTTCACACCACAGTCCTTTCTGTGTCCTACCAATTAAACCTTTCTCCTGGCATTCATGGCTCAGGAGGGTTACTGCTTTGCTCCTTCTTGCTACGCTGTATCTCGTGAGCCACACACGTCATCGCTGGTCACAAGTCGCAGAGGTGTCGAAGGGATTGTGTTTGTTTATTAGCTGGCCTGTTGCATTGGCTACGAAAACAGAAATGAAAATCGCAAAGCCTTAATCAACGTAGACATGTGTTTCTCTCATACACGAGCATCCAAATTATAGGTGGTCTGGGTACGGGGGAGGTGGGAGAGAGGGGCTTTGCTCCAAGAGGTTGTTTGGCAACCAGACGTCCTGTTGGTCCCCAGCCCCCTCGGGCGTTTTGGCATCCGGAAGGTGAGTAAGATGTGGAGGGCATACTTCTTTCTTTTAAAGGCACAATATGGGAGCTGTGTATGTGGTTTCTGCTCCAAAATCTAGTCCTATGATCGCACTCAGCAGTAAGATAAGCAGTAAGGGAAGGTAGTGTTGAGCTGGGGCCTCAGCTTTTTTCTGTTGCTAAAAAAGAAGAAAGTGAGAGTGGACACAGAGGGGCAACTTTTATTCTGTATTTAGGCTCAAGGTGGAGGTCCAGGGGAAAGATCAAAGGTCAGAGTCAAGAGCAGACTGAGTTCCTGTGGTCTGTGCAAATGAAGAGGGAGCATAGGAGACAGATTCGGACCGGAGTGAAGATTGATGGGGGGTTGATCAGGAGAAAGCCAGGTGTGTGGTTTCTCTGTTGACAAATGACAAAAGGATAATTGGAAATATTTAAGAAATGAGGGAACGATCAGAGCCATTCCCCCAGTGTATTAACGAGAGGCTGTCATTGGAAATAGCATCAATAGGGAAGAAGCGAATTTTTCTTTTCATTCCAGGTCCGAGCCAATGACAGCCAGCTCTGGGGTGTGGGTAGTGAGAAGGACAAAGACAGGACAGACAGGGGAGATGTTGGGGATGCAAATGCCCCTGAAGTGGGCAGAGAGGGACAGGAAAAAGCCACACTTAATGGTAAAGTGTCAAACTTATCTCCAGAAGGAGAGTGACTTCTGTAAGAGAAACAGGGAAGACAGGAGGTGCATTTTTGTGTTGTGGCTTGTTCTATTTTTTTGTTTGTTTGTTTGTTTGTTTGTTTTTGTTTTGTGGCTCATGGCAGTAGGGTAAAAGTAAGAGAGGCGTACTGTTTTTCAACCATTTGAGTCTGAGGTGTCCATGCAGCATCCGGGTGGCTATGCTCACGACAAAGACCGTTGGACGTGAAGTTTGGAGAGCTTTAGAAATTCAGGGGGAAAAGATGTCAATCCTTCATGTCATTTTTATGGATCTGATATTTGAAGGCACGAGAATTCCAAGGCAAAGAGAGAAAAAGGGTAGCTTGGCAGGAAGTGAGAAGAATCCATTTATTGGGGAATAGAAGCAGAGCTAGAAAAGGAACAACAACAAAAGAGTCTTCATCAGTGTTGATAAGCTTTTCCTGAAAGAGAGAACTTCTAGAGAATGTCTTGAGAAAACAAGGACAAAGAAATGAGCCCAACTGGTTAACTCATCAAGAAATCATTTAACTTCGGGAGCAGTCTTCGGAGCAGGATGGGGAGCCAGCCACACCTGCACAGTAGCTGATGTGCAGATAAGCTGTCATGATGCTTCTTCCTTTACGATGCTTCCTTCTCCGCTTCGTTTCAGCCACTAAAATGGTACCCACGTGTGCATCTGTTTCGAGCTGTGAGGAACTGGCATGGGCTAAAGTATTAAAAAGCAGGGCTTAGGGAATCCTGGCCTTTTACTCTTTCCGTTTTTTGATATGATGCTGTAATACTACTTCTTTGTCAGTCACATTGCTCTTCTTGCAATTTTAAAATAGATGCACACTTTTGTTTGTATATAATAAGACTAGGTTGAGTATTCAGGAAGTGTAAGTTGGGTATTATTTTCTCCCTTATGTATCTCTTCTGATGCAGTGAAATGATCTTTTTCCCTCCTAAGTGATTTGTCGTTGGAGTCCAGCCAAGTTATTTTAACTCCAGAGACTGAGGACAAGTGGCCTACAGAACAACATTAATTTATTTGCCAAGAAGTTGGCCATTTGAATAAGCATTAATTATGGCATTAGTTCTGAATATATTCTTAATTATAGTTATATCGATATAGGCTAAGAGTTTTGATGCATTTGGATGAACTTTGCTTATGAGCAAATACTCGAGTGATCTGATTAGGCTTCCTAAAAGATCTGTTGTATATTATAAAGCTCTTGCCAAGACATTTACGAATTCAGCTAAGTTAAAAAAAAAAAAGTAATACGTCTTTATTAGAATTTCAAATATGGCTTCGCATCTGTTTAGAAAATTAAACTAGATTGTGATTATGATTTATCTTACTTTTGAGAGCTGATAGCATCATTGATGCATTATCATTATACTTCTTTGTTTAATATTTATGAATTCCATACTTCATGCCTAGTATGCTTGAAATGGGGTGCAAATTTATAATTATTAGGTACGTTATTTAATAATTCAGCTGTTATATACATGGGTGGGTATTTACGTTACTGAAACCACCAGAAATACTTCAGTAAGCACATTGCCAAAATCTGTGGTTTGTGCAATATCTAATTAACATGTATTATCAAACGTTTACCGTGTATAATAATACATCATGCTGAGGGGCACAGGTAATGTCAAGGTCAATGCAAGATTTTACTTGCCCTCAGTAGGCTTATAATCCATTGGGGAAATAAAAGAAATGCACATATTACATGTATTATATGTTATAATTTACGCGATGAAAAATAAATGTGATCACTGTTAAAACAATTGAAAGGTCGGGAACAGTGACAGTTTCATAAGAATGGATGTTTAAAAAAAGCCTTGGCCAATGGATACAATTTCGATGGCAGAAACGGGAAGGAAGCGTCTCCTGGGAGAGTGAGGGAACAGCTTCAGGGAAAGCACAGGGAAGGTGAGCGTGATCTTGGTTGGAGCCGACTGGGTGGGCGGGTGGCAGAGGGGATGCTGGAGGCGAGGATGCTGGAGGGAGGGATGCTGAAGGCCTGTCGTTGGGAGGAGGTGCAGGCGAGCCTTCTCCTGGGCAGCTGGCAGCGTCGTGGTGGTTAGGGATGTTTTTCCTGCATACTCAGCAGACTGGCAGTAGTTTGCCTTTCAAAAGTGTTTTTGTTTGTTTGTTTGTTTGTTTGTTTGTTTTTTTAATTAGTCACTTGTTCTGTGTCTGGGGACACAGGGAGGATATTCTCAGGGTGACCCCGTGGGCCTAGGGTTCCATTCAAAATGGCCTAAAATGAGCAATTTTGATGGTACCACGTAGTGATGAAGACACACTGACAAGATTGAAAAAGGATGGCCATCAAAAACGTTAAGCTTTGCTCCTATTACTGGACTGTGCCACCTTTAACAGCCTGTAAAAAAATACATCGTGATGATAAAAGTCTTAAATTATCTTGTGGGTAGCACAATTCCGTTGGATTGCATTTTTAAATGTCACACTTCTTAATCTTTGCACATAAACGTTTAGAACAAGCCACACTAGACGCAGGCATGTGAGGGTCCTTCTCCATTTTTTAATATGTCAAGAGGCTTAGAAGCTGGAGGTGCCTGGGCCTTTCGCCACCTCCGAGGGGCTTCGTCAGGACCCTAACATTTACATAATAATATGTACAGAGCTTTATCATATATTAATTCTCTGCAAACTTTGCATCGATCACCTTAAATGATGTAGTTTGGGATATCAGAGCTGTGTAAACAAGTTAGAAGGATTTGTGCTAATCCAGTGTAACTCCTGAAATTTACTTTTAATTATAAAACAACACAATTTTATTTTATTTTTTTGCATGAAAAATAGAAAATTTTCCTTTCTGAGAGACAGAGAGAAAAAAAGAACATTAATAAAAAGGTGCCACATATGAATACGAGTTTATTCTTGTCCAGAAGACTTCGGAATTTACCACGCATCAGAGTGTATAACCCAGGATTGTAGGAGCAGATCTCATCGGCCTAATTTTTTATATATCACATCCCTGGGGAACCGATGGAGGTTTTTAATGGGGAAGGATGTCACCAGGCTTGTTTTTAAAAGCCAGCCTGGGAGGTAGGGTAGCTAAGAGCAGATCAGCACTGGCTTTAGGGAGCTTGGTTAGGCGGTTTATGCAGTGACCCAGCTACAAGATCAGAAAGTCTTGTATTTGGAAAGTGACAAGGCAAAGGAGGCTTTCCGAGGCACAAATCAAAAGTAGTCGGTCTGACCCCAATGCCTGTGATCTTTCTACTGTTCCAGGTTGCTCATGAAGGATGTTTATCGATTGAAAAAATATCTAAAGATGAAATATTTAGACAACTAGCGCTAGCTAGCTATGACAACATCACGGGTGATAAATGTGGGTATAAAAAATACATTCTTTTGGGGTTTTAAATAGGGTCTAATTCAGATTTTTCTACTAACCTCCTGGATCACAATATTTAAATGTGAATTTTGGGCTAGGATTATTTGTAGAGGTCGTGACTATGAGTTTTAAGGTATTATTGAAGAAGTTTACAAATGTAATTATTTAAATGTTACTTAACGTTTTCATGATTATGGGAGATAATTATGAATTAATTTATAGTTACAAAGCACTAGGGATATTCTCAGAGTAAATCTATATTCTGCTGTATGAACATTTGCTTTATAAACTCTTATTTGCTGCTCGTTCCTGTATACTTCTTATTAGGCTCAAGAAACCGAAAAAATAATGTATGAGTTTTTCTTGTGCCAGGCTCTTGATGTAGAGTAACTGCTGGTGCATTGGTCAACACATAATTAGTGGCACAAAATAACTTTGACCTTTGCCTGCATAGGTTTGGAGTGAATGCTCAGAAATATGTGTTGGTTGTTGAAATTATAAAATAGAAAAATAGATTCCAATAAAAGTTGACGTTATTAACTTTTTCACTACTAGCAATTGCTTTTGCACTTTTTGTTCTCATATCTTAAAAGAATTTGCCCATGTGTATGGGGAAAGAGATAAAATACGTTTTTTATTTTGTTTTTACTTTTTACTATAAAACAGCTTCAGAGTTTCGTCATTGGTATATGTTCAGTTGTATATTAATATTTTTATTTAGAAATATTATTTATTGTAAATATACTATATATTTATTTTAAAAAATGAGAAGTTACAGATAAAAATAAAATAGATTAAATTCTATAGTCCCAATACTCAAATATAAATACTCAGAAATAATATCTTAGTTTCTATCTTTTCAGACCCTTTGTCCATATGCTCATAAGCACATACATTTAAAAAAAATTAGATCAGAATGAACATGCTGTATTCCTACATCTTAATATATTGCGAAAACCCTTCCAAATGTTCAGACATTATTCTACAACATATATTGATTGAATACATACTACTTTATTTTAGGAACACTATAATTCATTTACTTGCTCCCTTATTTTTAATGTTCAGATTCATTTTAATCTTTTCAAAAGTAGCTCTTTTTTTCTGATGGTACAGATAATTCTAACAGGACCTTCCTTAGCTGACAGGAACAACTACGGTTTTTAATTAATATCTTTAAATGAACGTAATGCTTCTTTACTAAATTATAGAGCAGCGTGCTTCGTGCCATCTGGGAGATGTTAACACATTTTTGGCGAAAGAGAGATTCTATTCTTAAAGACATTTGGACACCTGCATACTACACCCACCTGTTAGTAGCGCACAGTTCATATTAGCATATGAAAGGCTCTTGGACACCCCACTGTTAGGGACCCCATCTCTCTCCTCTAACCTAGAACTCCCAGCTCTCAATCTCCCAAAGAACTCTTGCTGTAAGTGTCTGCCATTAACATCTTGGGAAACTTGTGTTCCCTGGAGCTAAAGTCCCATGAAACACAGTGTGTGAAATACACTCCACACGATGAGAGTCAGAGAAACCTTCAAAATGATTGACAAAAATGCCGATGGGGGGAAGAGAAATATTAAACATTTTTAATGTAGTTGTAAAAACATAACTGTTTCGGTTCAAACAGAGATGTCACTGTGTTTTCTAAAACAGGATCGCTGAGCGGAATACGGTGTAACGTCGATACCTGTCAGCTCTCATGATCCTTTCCTCCGCCAAGCGTTTAGAAATAACAAGAACACTCGTTTCTGTGGGAATTCAGCTATTATTTTCTTCCTTGACATCTTTATAAATATTCCAGATTATTCATCTCAGTTGAAATAAATTGTTCACCTTCGTTCTTGAATCGTAACTTGTTACCTGCTCATACACTGTAGGTAAATATAAAAGCGATGGAGTACTCTTGGAAAGGTACATTTTTTGGTGCTTTTAAGCTTTCATACCCCTTTGCCATTAGTTTGATGTATATTTTTCTTTGCTGTTGTCATTTGGGTTAAGAAGTTTTGACTTAGCATTAAATAGCACTTGATCTCCCCTTGGGAAAACAGGTAATCCAAAAAGAAAAATATGTAGTAGATAAGCTACGTGGAGCATTCTGGAGAATATAAGATGTTTTCTTGAAGGGGATAATGTATGTCATCGTTTGACTTTTGTACCAACTGTGAAGACCCTCGTCGTTTCATCACAGCCCTGGGATGGGGTGGGGGACAGGGGTCCTGTTTTACAAATTAAGCGGAGGCCCAGAGAGGCTATGCGCTTTGACCAGGAATCCAAACTAAGTTTTCTGACTCTGAAGTCTGTGTTCTCTTCTCTATAATATGTTGTTTCTCCGTTATCTTTTAAACATTCTCTTAGCTGGGGACAGGCTTCCCTCTGCAGTGGTTGGTGGCGATTTCCATGGCAGGCTCTTCAAGAGACCTGGGAAGTCTCCAAACCCAGCTCACGGGCCGCCACTAACTGTCCTCTTGGAGGTGGTACAGATGGGCTTCTCCATTAGAAGCTTTTTTGATCTTTAAAGACCTTTGCTTAAAATGTAAATGTACCAGCAGGAATCTCTCCTACACTCATCCTGAGGGTCAACTTGTATCTTGCAGATTAATTGATGAAGTCGGTTTCTAATCAAAAGGCTGAGAGGCTCACCTTGGAATGGAGAAACACCGTAGCCAGAGCTGGGGCTCGGGGTCCAAGTAACAGGGTTCTAAAATTTTGCCCTCCTTACAAGTATAAAAACGGAATTCTGAGTGGATGGATGGAATCACTGGCGTTACAAGGCAGTAATTGGAGCCAGATGGCAATTGGTTTTGCCAAGGCACAAACAATGATGGAAGCTTAAATTTCCCTCAGGGAATTAGCAGATTATTATTTTTTTTGGTGTTTTTAATTTTTCAAAGCTTTGCTTTCCACCTAACATGATAGCTGGTTATATTGTAATAACTTCGTTTTTATTTTTGAAGGAAATATTTCAGTGAACTCTATGTATTCCCTAAGTTAATAAGCTGTATTATTAAACCACCATTAGGTATGACTTGTTGTTTTTGGTTATCTCTTGTAAAAATTGTATTTTAATCATCTTTATCCTGTTAGGGATGGGAACGGTTTCAGTTTTATTAATGGTGTTTAATTTCTACCTGTGGATAATATAAAATTTAGATTTGTTGAGCTTGAGAGAAATTGCATTCATCTTATTTTGATTCTGAAGCTCTAACTTACTTAAGAAGAAAAAAATTTTTGTTAAAAACCATGCTATTTTATACTCTTCATGGTTTTGTTATTTCATTGCTAAGAAATGTGGAGAAGACATTATTAAATCTGTTCCTTAGGGTTTTTTTTACTATAGTTGGGTCAAGCCCTGACTAATTAGATTATTGTAAGTGAGGTAAACAGAAGTGGTCTTTGTTTTCGAACACAAATATTTTTATCAAGAGAGTCAAGCACAAACATCAACTATCACCATTAATTTTAGAAAAGACAGAATATCAGTAGAAGATTTAAAGAGACATTGAACAAAGAAGCGTTGAACACTTAAGCAAAATCTCTACTGATTCTTCAAGTTTAGTCACCATTACAAGTCCAGTTTCAATGTGGCCCATGTCCTTGTTTCAGCCTAAATCGCTAGCTCTTTCTGGGGACAGTCACACTTCTGGTGTTTTGAGATCGAGTCTGAAACACCATATTGAGACATTCAGTTCGATAAACCTAAATCTTCTTTTGAACTTGATCTAGAGGTAGACAGGCCTTTGCTTTTCCTGATTCTCTGTCTTTACGAATCAGGGCTGTTTCACTGTATACACAACAGACATCTAAACGAGCTTTAGTAGAAAGTGAATATTTAAAATAAGCTTGATATCTCGTATACCCATTGATCCGCTTCCCCACGAACGAGGTTTCACTGTGTCCGGGTAGATGCTGCTGCATGTGACCAGCCAGCAGAGCTGTGTTTACCTGTCCCGTGTTAAGCAGCCTGGGAGGCAGAATCGCACCTCCGTGCTCTGTGAAACGGCCTAAGAGACTGAGTGATGTCTGAATTCCTGGGTGGGGTGTGGGGGATGGGCATCTGCTTACTATAGTTGGTGTCAGGCGACTGTTACTCAGTCCTAATGTGATGGGCAGGGAGGAAGTTACAAAGTATATGCGTGGCTGGCATCTGGAGTCCATCCCTGTTTTACTTTTTTGGGGTGGGTGAGTGATCATGAACTTGGATGATGAAAACCTGAGATGTTTAAATTCTAAAATCTTAGTAACTAAGTCCATAACAAGGAAGACATAGTTCTCTTCCCCATTTTCTTCCCTGGAAGCTGCTTGACGTGTGTGGACATAGATCCTTAGAAGAGCTGACCTTCAGCCGGTATGCAGAGTGACCTTCACCAGTATGCAGTGACCTCGGTCTTGGCAGCCGACCTTTCTTCTCATTGGTCAGTGCTGGATCATAACACTTGAAACAACTTCGAATTTCACTTCTAGTCCTTTGTACAATTAGAGCGAAACAGGTAGAGTTCTATAAATATTTAAGGATATGAGTAGGAACTAAGAGAGATTGTGATGGTACATATTAAAAGCATTTCTTACGTGACTCTAGGTGATGGTTTTGCATTTCTGGAGTCTGGTAATTTAATTTCTAGATGATGATGAGAAGAAGGGAAACTGGAGGCTGGAATTTCTAAAATGAACTTTGAGAAGATTGTTTTTTTTTTTAATTTACTGCAAAGAAGCAGCGTTTATTGTCAGTCTGCCAAATTAACAGCATTAAGACTGTACCAACTATTATTTTTAGAAGGGAGGACAAATCTTTTGTCTGATTTCTATGTGCTTCCCTTGACAGTTTCGCTGTTAGTTTCCCTTGAAGTCTGGGCCAGATAATTTGCTAATTCTACTTCTTTTCAGTGTTTAGTCGTATTTTGTTTCATGTAGAATAACTGCCCCAAATGTCTATTTAATGGCAGAATTGACTCATGTATTTATATCTTTTATGGAATTCATCAGTGCTTCTATCCTAGGACTTGAAATTAGGTGAGAAAAATTATGTGGTTTAAGTAAATTCACAAACTGCTGTTTTTACAGAAGACTTGAATTACAAAAATTCGACATAAAAAATACCTTGATCTACTTGGTGAAGTTGAAACTGGATTATTTAATTTCTGATAATTAAGAAAATTTTAACTTGAGAGAATTCTGTGTGGTTGGTGTCTACCATTCATCTCTTTTCAAACATTAGATCTCACCAAGTGTGTCTATACAGTCAAGTCAAAGTGGTCTTTCTGGGTAGGCCACGGACCCACCCCGTTGTATCAACTCCTTCACGGTGCCCACAGATAGCTTCATTTTTGACCTTGTCTGGTCACCTCCAGTAATCAGAGTTGCTAGGTCTTATGTCTGTTCAGCCTCAGACATCTCTCCTGAGACAGCCAACAGAGGTGCACATTTTTATGCTGTGTGTATCTTTTCCTCCATAATATGAGCTCATATGCAGTAAGAACTGAGCCAAAACGACTTGACTTTGAGTAACTAGTGATCAACCTAGGGCCAGAATGTCACCTTAAGTAGGGAGCTGTGAATCAGTGGCTTCTTCATGAAGGGATGTACTTGGGGAGAGGACTCGATTCGGGTTTATAGCTTTGCCTCCGTGACACAGCAGGATCTAGCTTTTGGAGGACAGTAGATCAAATGTAGTTACCCAGAGGAAGTCACTGTGCTGTTTCAGGTCTTCTAATAGAACCTGAAATCAGATGCACGTATTAATAAACTTGCACGGTTACTATATGACCGGTCCTCACTGGAAAAAGCTCTCGCTGTATGTGTTTGACCATAAATGTGCCTCACTCTCTGTTTTTTAATTAATCCCTTTATGTTTAGTTCTCCATTGTTTTTCTAAGAAATGAGACAACAACAGCTCATGAACGGAAGGTACTTACTATTCCAGACACTGAGCCAATGTCGTTTCGACTCTCCTCACTGACAGGGTGGCAGGTATGGCTTCTGGGTGGCGCCTGTCTCCACAGAGCAGAAATATGAGAGGCGACAGAAGCGAAAGAGGACCAGATGTAGGGAAAGTAAAATTAGTGAAAAGTTAGTAAGACAGCCCCCAAATTTTATTTGAAACATCTTGTCATGCCCAGGAGAGTATTTGTAATTGTTTATTTTGTCAGGCCGAGTGTTCATAGTAAGGTTAGCAAGGTTTTCCTAAATGGTATTTAAGCATGACGAATTGGTTTGATCTGCGAGATATAGACCTACCTGTAGGCAAGAACTGTTAATTACCCACATAATTTTCGCAGTGTGACTTCTGCCAAACCCAATAATTCAATTCTCACAAAGCCCTAATTTGGGTTAGTATCTCACTGACCACCAGTATTGCTAGAATTAATGAGATAATCACAAATCTTTCACTTCTCATTTGTGTTAGTCCACCTGAACCTTCTCATTCTTTGGGGAGTAAAGAACTGGAAAAACTTGTCACAACGAACTAATACATTTTGAAAAAAAGGTTACAAAATGTGATATACTATTCCATTTTAAAAATATATATAGTATTTTAAAAAAATGAGAAAAGGTAAATACCACAATGCTACTAGCAGTTATTTCTGGATCATAGGAACAAAGGTGACTTTGAGAAAAAATAAAAAGTAAGAAACCAATAGTACTAGGAAGGTCTTTAGAGAGATTTATAGTGATGGCTAGGCAACGTGGTACAACCTCCCACAGAAGAAAATTAGCATACGCTATGTTGATTTATATTGATATTTAGGTTATGTGTGTGTGTGTGTGTGTGTGTGTGTGTGTGTGTGTGTGTGTGTGTGTATGTGTGTATTCTGGAAAAGTTGTATATAAATCTTATGAGGTTCAAGAAGAACATCTTACTGGCCAAACACGGTCTAACTCATGGTCATCTCTAAGTGAATTTCTGAACCTTGATCTTTAAAATAACACCGAACCACCTTAATTTTCTTCATAGATCCTTTCATCAGTTAGTCTAACTTTCTATTATCATTTAAAATTATATTTACATATTTCTAAATATTTTTTTAAGTCACACAAATTTTAAAGCAAGATGTTTTGGATTTAGCAAAATTTTGGATTGTTCATTTGTTAAAAGGGGGCTTAGTGTTTGATATGCACCGTAGAGGGATTGTTCAGAGAATTGAGAGATCAAGGAGTCAGGAGGAGAGCTCCATGGGGACTTTGTGTCAATCATTAATCTCTTCAAACTGGGACGAAATACGTTTTCTTTCTCACATGAAAACATGGACCATTTAGTGCAAACAATAATCTCTGTTCTAAGTAGGATGTGATTCTTTTAACAATGAATTGTTTCATCTGTTTATCTGGTATTAAAATTTGTGGATACATTACATTTTAGCAAGAAGACAAATAATTTTAGGCTGACACCATTAATTTCTCTTTGTGTTACTTATAGTATACTTTTATATTGATTTTTTTTTCTAGTGAGGCAACCCTTGGTTGACTTCACAGATTGCAAGGACCTTGTCAGCTTACAATCCCTTATTTTTTTTATTTTTGATGCCTACAATACCTGATCTTCCTAGGTGGTCTCCCATCCAAGTACTAACCAGGCCCGACCCTGCTTAGCTTCTGAGATCAGACGGGATCAAGCTTGTTCAGGGTGGCATGGCTGTAGATTATATTATTTTTTTTTATTGAAACCTTATTACAAATAATAACGGCCACTATGAGAAATTATAATACAGTTTTCTGAATAGAAGGAGGGTCTCATGCCCACAGTCTTAGTTTCAGTTCTAACAATCTGATTTGTGCTTTTGAGAAAATATCTATTGGCATTCTTTTCTGATTATAAAATATACCACTCTTTTAAAATATCCTATTTAAACCAGAGCATTTAAAAATATTCAGAGTAAAAGCCAAGAAAACATACTGATAAATGGCACAGTCCAATATACTAGAAAGAAAATACTGACACAATGAATATGAGACTAAAAAGTGGACAAATGTCTGTCACTTACTAAGTCTCTAGTGACTCATTCAGAATATCTCTTAAAGCTTAGGTTTCTCTAGTTATGTTTCAGGGATGTCCTATGAACTATTGGCTGTATTTCCTGAGCGTTTTTAACACAATGTCATTGTTTTCATTTTGCTACCTATTTTTTAAATGAACAATTAATTAAAATACACAGCAGGTAGAACTATTAGATTCCCTTCACTTTCCACACAATATTAGTTGATTGAATTTTTGCAGTTCACTGGAGTGATTCAATTGTCCAGTAAGAATACATTTTACTACAAATTTAACAGCTCATAAACTAATGAAAAGAAAAAAAAAATTAAGTCAACAAATTACTGGGTACCAATGGCTTAATCTATATAGACCATATGCAATTAT
This sequence comes from Macroglossus sobrinus, assembly GCA_004027375.1. Taxonomy (NCBI): domain Eukaryota; kingdom Metazoa; phylum Chordata; class Mammalia; order Chiroptera; family Pteropodidae; genus Macroglossus; species Macroglossus sobrinus. The sequence goes on along the minus strand of PVKZ01003925.1, from coordinate 78,270 downwards.
TATAAAGGTCTTAAGAAGGTTCCATCAGATTAGGTAGTAAAGCATAAATAAGAAGAAAGAAGGAAGGAGGAAGAGGGGAAAGAAGAAAGGAGGGGGTGAGAGAGAAAGCTATTTAACGTTTATTTGAAAGAAGAGTCGAGATTCTTACTTGGTGGCAGAATTGCTGTCTGGGTTTAATAGGCCACGACACAGACATCACAGAATAGTACACAGTGATCTTTGTAGTGAGAAGTTCCTTTGGAGGTTTTCATTTCAGATATTATAGTTCCATTTCCTACTTAAAGTAGGAATTAGCCCCCTGGAGCTCACCAGTAGAAGCGACTAGCTCATTCTGAGACTCAATCTACAAAAAAAGCAGAAGCTCAAAAGCTTACGTGTAATGGCTCATCTGATCCCTGCAGCAACCTTTGAGCATCAGTAGTACCACTGGTCATCATCATCTCTTTTTACTCAAGAATAGGTAGATGCTAAGAGAGGGCAGTACCTTGCTCAAGGTAATACTGCCAGCATGGGCCTGAACCCTAAAAATACTACGAGTGCCATGAATTGTCATAAGGTCTGTTTTGTAAGCGAGTGCCATACGGACTGCCTGGTACCTGGTTGCTATTTCCGCTATGTGTTGAGTGAATGAATGACTGGAAGAACAAATTCTTGTATATCGTAAGAAATCAATTCTTCTTCACCATAGCCTTCTGTTACGTTATAGTTTCTCATCCTTGTACCTGTTCTGAGGGAGGTTTTTCTATTCTAAGCACCCTTGGAAATGGGACGTTTTGCTCTTTCCTACGAGTTATGCTGTCCCATGCTCTTATAGATCCAAGTCGAGGTTGAAGTTATATACGAAATTTTCAGAATGTTGGGCATTTTCCCTCATAGGAAATTTTGTTTTCCCACTAGTTTAGAATGTTGTACATGTTTTAAAATCAGTGTTATTTGTCATGTTCATTTTGGAAATATGTTATGGCTTTTTAAAGGCTTGTGTCTTTACCAGATGTGTGGGGAACAAATTTCCCCGTGGGGGTTCCCAGCTGTGTCTGTCAAAGATAAGGTGGGACCACCTATATCACCCTCACCCAGGTGCTTTCAACATGTGGATTCTAGGTTCCCAGGCTCAATCCTAGCCTTTAAAATTTCAGCAATACCACTCTACAGACTCAAAATTATTTCTTTTTGTGTCAGTATAAATCTCTTGGAAAGAATTGAGCAGTTACAGGTTTGTTTTTTTTTTTCAAAATTTCAGTTGCCGTTTTTAATTAGATCATAAGATATATACAAATAATTGCTACTAGGTTGATAAATGATTTTCGATCTTCATAAAGCAATGACTAACATCAGTCATGAAAATGACGATTAGGGAAATGGAATTCAGATACGTACAACAACATGGAACCAGCTGGAATATTGATGCTAGCTAATATAAGCCAGACACAAAAGGACACATATCCCGTGATTCTACTTATATGAGATACCTAGTAGCGATACATTGGTATATTTTATGATCTAATTATCCTTAGATGCTTATTGCTTGTTTTCTGTCTGTAGTGTTTTTATTTTTTTTAAGCACCAGGAACTGACTTAGGCCTGGATGCAATGAAGAGATTCAGGCGATCACTACTTTCATGATTGTCTACTTGTGGAGACAGGAATAATCTATAAATAAACGAATAGGACACAAATGGGAACTTCTAAAATGTTATGTGGCGTTAGTATTATAAGATGGATCAACATGATGTATAGTTTGGCAGTTAAGAAATTCTGCATGAATCTCCGAAGCTAAGGTTAAGGCGATAAAGCAATTGAGCCTTTTACTACTTGAAGAAAAGTAGAGGTGAGATGAAATGGCCATCCAAAACAGCAAATAATTAATTGAGTCTCTTTGTTAACAGGCAGGAGGTCAAGTACACATAACCACAGCTGTGATACAGTCTGCATTCTAAACAGCTGCATCTTTGATTTGAAAGTGATTAGAATGGATTGTTGGGAACTAATTAAAACGTGGTTTTAATTGGAAGGGTAGTGATATAGCTTGAAAGATACTGTAAGAGATTCAAATATGGTCATTTACCTTTCCATTCTGTAGAGTTACAACCTTTAAACTCCATTCTCTTGCCTTTTCTTTTATTAAATTGTGTTTCATATTTATTGTAAATCTGTTCAATGACTTGTAATAATTCTGCGGCACAATATTGATTATGTGATTCGATTAGTGTGACTATGAGTAGATAGACTTTTGAGTATTAAAAGTTAATAAAATAGGAAACACGACTTCTCTAGAAACATTTGAATTAGCTACTTCTTCATCCAAGGACGTCTCTGAATATTGCATGTAAATCTTTGAAGCCTGAGATTATAAGGATTTGGGGAATTGTAATTGTAAAAGATGAGACGTTTAGAACACAAAACCACATCACAGCAATCATTGTGTGTAAGACACAGCACCAAAAGCAAACTTGCATATATTCTAATTGAGACAACGACAGCAGAGAAGGATGAATGTCCAAATGATGCAGGGGATAGTGAGTGGGAAAGAAAGTCTTCGGGGAGAACTACTTGAAGAGACCGAGACGTGTCTTGGACTGTGCTATGAAGAATTGGAGGGAGGCCTCTGAGTGCCAGTGAGCAGCCTGGAGGGCTGAGCAACATGCTGGAGAGAGGAAGGCGAGCAGATGGCAGTGGCAAGGAAGGACCCACAAACGGCGGGGGGTGGCATGGCACGCCTCAGCAAGGCTTTGGGGCTATCCAACTGAAAATGGAGCTGAATCAGAGGATCCTTGTGAGCAGTATTTGGGTGATGTTTTGTATCTTTTCCTTAGAAAGGCGTTTTAGTTTCGGGCGTAGACTCAGGTGATCTAAAAGAGCCAACACCGAGTTTAATGATGTTAGATTCAGTCAAAAACATCTCTCCGCCTGGTCGACCCACAACAGGAGGCCGTCGCCCATGAGCCCATGAGCCCACTCCAAAGTGGGCTGGACCCCGACGGCGTGCGTTGCAGCGGAGAGCTCCCTCAATCGCCAGTGTTGGTGCTCCCATCTCCTGACGATGCTCCCATCTCCTAGCAGTGCTCCCACGCTGCAGCGAAATGAAGCTCACATTCCTCCCATTCGGATGAAGGATGCTGGGTGGGAGCACCTGTTTCTGAAGTTTTGCTCTTAGTCTGAAGCATCGATGAATAAACTATCATAGTAACAACGCATTGCCGTAAAAATGGCAGAAAATGAGATATATAGAAATCGTTTCTAATAACTTAGCAACTAGAGCCGTATAAATGGCCATCAAGCTGAGCTAGTGATTGGTAATGCTGTTTTCAGAAGTGACCAGTGGCAGGTGATTCTGTAAAAACCCAAACCTCATCTATTTTTTAAAGAAGACAATTTGTGGAGACAACTTGGTCTCCTATTGGGGGCATGACGTTGACATTTTCAAGGGAGCAAGTTGTGTGGAGTTATTGGAGCCTAGCTGAGAACTCTCTCACAAAAATACTGGTTGGGTATTTTCAAAATTAATAAGTTCGACAGTTAGAACAGAAGCGAGCTGAGACGCCTCATGGTGTACGTGGACTCTAATCTCTACATCGTCAACACTGTCCAGGAGCGTGAGCATTGCAGACAAGTGAAGGTGGTGTCAGCGAGTGTGCAGAGTTTTACCTCTCCCCACACCTAAGTACCTCAGTGTCACTGGGACTCGGAATCCAGCCGCAGAGTTGAAAGTCCCTATGTCACTCCAGCCACCATCTGTCCATGCTGGCCTTCGTGGAAGGGTGTGTTGACCTGTCTGGTTCTCAGATGTTAAGGTCCCTCCCCCAACACCCCCATGGTGGCAGCCACCGAAATGCCCCCATTCCTGTCCATACTTTCCTATCTATCGCCTGCTCCTGAAAAGCGTCGTGTGACAGACAGGCTGGGTATCGGTACGCCAGCGTTGTCCTCACTTTTTTATCTGATCACACAACAGGATGCGCTTGGTCGTCCCAGCCTGTGACGTAAGAGCTTCTGTCCATCGCCAGCACCTGTGGGCACGGACAGGCTTCCAAAGCTTAAGTCACCAGAGATAAAATACTCACTTTCCTATTTATAAGGGCGGTAATTCTGCCTCACTTTTTCCCAGGTGTGTGCCAGGTTAGACATGAATTCTCGGTGGGCAAAGTGGGTGCAGCTAAATGCTGGCTCCAGGTAAAGAGGGTCAGGACCACCCTTGCTGCCACCCTCACTGAGATGCCCCCTGCCCGAGCTTGGCATCTCACACCCCACAGCGTGACAACACCCTGGCAAACCGGCGATGACACCGTGGGAGGGACAGACTGACCCTTGTGCCGTTTTTCTGGAAGCATTTTTTTGGGTGGCCGCAGACCCTGCGGACACCCGCGTGGATGTCACCGTGAGTGCCCCGAGTCCGGCTTTGGTCGGTGTTCTTTCTGTGCCGAGGTGACGGACACGTGCATGGCCAGGTGTGGGAAGTCTCGGTGGCTCGTGCTTCAAGGCACCTGTGCTTTGCGTATTCTTCCAGCCTCCCACGAATACTCCGTGCCAGCCTGGTTTAAGCGAAAAGTGTCAAGCTGGTTAGTTTAACTACAGGATTATTACAGCGTTGAGGCTGGACTGCTGGTTTTAACTCCTTAATTTTGACTACTTAATTTTAACTACTTAATTTTGTTTATTTTGTGGCCTTGAATGGCACTGGATCGCATGGGCGTACTCAGTGAGGGAGTGTGGGTAGGGGACAAAACCTACCTCGACCACAGAAAAAAACTCTGGACACTCCTGAGTGTGTGTCTTGCTTTGATCGGCAACGTAGCCGTAGTGTTTCTGGAGGAAGTCTGTAGATTGGGAGTTTGTTAAAACAATAGTATTTATATTTATAAGATCCATCTCCTCCAGGTCTGCAGATACGCTCAACTTTAAGCATATTCAATGTGGGAAGACCAAGATGTATAAAGTAACTAAGTCAAGGAAAACATTTTCAGGCTAGAAGTTTATAGGCCAAAGGAGTCTCTTTAAACAGCATGATTCCATAGCGCGTGGTAGAATATCCCATGGGAATATGTGTAATACAGATGTTCTGTATATTTCATATACGTGCTGTTCATTTACGTACACCCCTTCTAGACTGCGAGGTATAATTGCGATCTGTTCACCCCACAGAACATAGCAATGTTCTGTTTTGAAATGCTCGGAAAAATAAACATGGATAGAAATTAGCTCATTGTTATGATTGACACTATCTTAGGTTTTTCATAGTTAAGTGAAGACATTTATTTTTCAGGATCAAAACAGTCAAATGCAAAACGACGTCAACTCTTTTCAATTACAGGAGTTAGAGCCGTGATACGCATTTAATTGATTTTACATAAGCAAGGCTGATTTACTAAGAAAACCAGTTGTCACTATTTGCTTATTCAATTTCTCCTAATCGTAGTTGGCGACAATGAAACAATTGTTAAATTTATCCAAGAAAATTTTTATCCTGTAAAAAGCAGTTTAATTTTATTTTTAGGAAGACTAGGTGGATTTTTAAAAAAATTAATTTATTTAAACTAGTTTCAAGTATAGAGTACATTGGTTAAACATCTATATAGTTCATAAAATGATCCCCCCAATTGCTCCCTCCCTCCCCTGTCCCTCCACCGAGCCATCGAATTAACGCTGACTGCATTCCCTCTTCTGTGCTCCCCATCCCTGTGACCCTCTATCAACTACTCATTTGTACTTCTTTAACCCTTCACCCCTTTCTCCCAGACCCCCAACCCCACTCCCCTCTGTCCATCACCAAATTGTCCACTACATTTGTGAGTCTGTTTTTGATTAGTTTGTTATTTTTGTTCCTTAGATTCCACAAATAAGTGAAATCATGTGGTAAATATCTTTCTCCGTCTGACTTATTTCACTCAGCATAATAACCTCTAGGTCCATCCACGTTGTTTCAAATGGTAGGATTTAATTTAATGGCTGAGTAATATTCCATTGTATATGTGAACCATAATAATTTTCATCCAATCGTCTGTCGATGGGCATTTAGGTTGCTTCTATATCTTGGCTATTGTAAATTGCATTGCCATGAATATTGGGGTGCATGGATCTCTACAAATTATTATTTTGGTTTTCCTTGGAAAAAGTAGTTTAATTCTTTAAAGTTCATGCTTTTGTTGTTCATCGGTGCTATTAAAATACATTGACTCATAGAAGGACTTCTAGAAGATGACTCTGAAAGCTGCTTGTTGCTGCTGCTTCATTCTTAGGAGACGAAGAACCCTGCCTGGGGTCCCTTGGCTTCCTGGAGCCTGATTCACATGGGGCGCACATTGCAAAAAAAGCCAAAATAGATGACCTGCCCATCCCCCGTTCACCCCCAGTCCGCAGAGTGAGCACGCCATGGGCCCTTGTGCTCTGAAGGTCTCCGCATTGCTCGGTAGGGTCTTCTACACACGTAACTGCCACCCGTCCCCGCCTGAAGGTGGCCCTCACCCAAGGTTTCCCTCCCCCCAAGACCTGTTGCCTGTCTCAAAAGACACTTTTAAAGCACCAACCTGGGTTCTTATCACAGCATCTGGAATTCTCTTGGCCAATAACGAGGCCTTTGGATGGGAGCATTTTCTGAGATAGCAGGGCAAGAGTGAGTCTTAGGGTTCAAATATATATATTTATAGAGAGAGCTTCCTGTAAGTATGTCTGATGTTATAAGCTTCCCACTTGTGATGATGTTAAGCATGAACCCAAGGAGTAGCAGAAGTCTGTATAAGTTTCTCTTGTTGAAGTTTAAAAGATTCACATGATTCAGGGAGGTCTGCAGGGAGCAAAAATGTAGCGGAAATACTGACCTAAGTAAAAAGTTTGGGAGTACTAATTGATAAAATTGCACTGAGTTTTGAAAACGAACCATTAAATATGAGTTATACGCACAAAGTTCATACTGTTGCCAGTGAAGCAAAAATATACAGAATCCAACACTGAAAATGACTCATTTTCATCTTGATTTTACAGATAATAACCATTTAATTTAAAACGAACCTGTTTTCACCTATCTATATTTAGTTTTAATGCTTCTTCGATTAATTGTATCATAAAACTTGACCAACCCTTTAAAGGTGTCTTTCGTGCACTCCAAAGCAACAGACTCTGAAAGTCCTTGTATTAGAGGGTTTTTGAAATAAATATTCTGTCTGTGTTAAGTCTAAAGAAAGGATTGCAGCGGTTTCCTTGGGCACCGTGAATTGATCACCTCCATGAATTTCTTTTAAGAAGGGATGGCTCTGAAGTTTGCCAGGGGCTTCCATGCATCAGACCACCTGCCGGGGCTGTCCTATGGGTCTGCTCAGTGGTCATGTGATATTGGAGGAGGAAGAAGGCTTCAAGGCTTCCATGCGTGCCCACACTCACGTGTCCCCAGGCACTAGACATTTGTGAAACAAGCCACTGGGACCGAGGCAAATGTGCTTCCAGCTCCAGGGGACTTTTTTTTTTCATTCAAGAATGCAGGCCTGGGGTCGCCAGATCTTCCTATTTCTTTTTCAAGAATAAGAAATGAGAACTTTTACGTAAAGTCTCCTTTTTAGCTATTTTTAAATCTTGGCCAGCTCAAGATTTAAAACTAACTAAATAAGTGATGCATGGACCGAAAGGAAAACCATAGTGTGCCTACGGTCAACAGCTTGCTTGTAGCAGGGGTGGGACGGTGATAGCCCGCTTCATTGCCACTGTCCCCAAGTTCACGAAATTTGCAGGGCACAGGGAGAACAAGCAGGAACACTTAAGCCATGGAGAGTGGGTAAGATTACAAGTAGCGGGGGGAGGGCTGGGCACACTCACAGACTTCTTCTGTGCGAACCTTCCATGAAAACCATGTCAGACTCAGGCAACATGTTCCAAAATTTAAAAAGGAACAAAACAGTAGAAGCTGTCATTCAATATGACTTTTTTTATAAGACTTTTGATAACTGTGTTGTGTAGACTTTTCATTCTACATGCTATTTTGATGATTAAAATAGCAATACTTGCATTTTTTGTCATCAGCGTTATTGTTGTTCTGTTATATGTTGATGTAAAGTTATGTGACCACCCGTGAGGACAATAAACAAATAGCCTACGTAACATAAGGCATCCTCAGAATAGCAGTTCTTACTTCTATTTTATCAACGAGGAGTTAAAATTTGGACCTTGCTGTAATATATACAGTGTGATAAATATCCAATAAACTGGTATTTTTGAAGGATCGACGTTCGTATTAGGCTGTAACTAAAGTGCCTTCTACCCTTGAGATTAATCCTGTGATGATCTGGGCCATTCCCGAACCATGTAAATATAAAAATTTGTACAATTCAGAGGGAGATTTTAGAATTTTATTGTAAAGGAGAGAAGAATGAGGGTCCTTTAACCAGGCGTGGGGTAATCGTGTGACGTCAGGATGGGCGTGAGGGTCAGAGACACAGGGGGTGGGGGTGGGCAGGGTACTCACTAATCTTCCCATCCCCACAAAACACAGAAGGTACCTGAATATTCCAAAGTACCTTCCTTGGGCTTCGGATAGGATCAGAATTACAACCTTCAGGGGGCATACACAAACGTGACGTTAGTCAGAAAAATCGTAGGACCAAAGAGATAGCTCTACCTGGCCTGTCACAGGATAAAAATGGCAACGTTTCTATTAAGATAGAAAATGGAATCCAAGAAGAAGGATGTTAAGTATCATAAAAATCTTTTTTGGACTGCTGGACCCTGTCCCTCCCCACAGCCCTTCTGGGTAGAGACAGATTCTACGAGCTCAAACTGACCTCTGGAGTTTCAAGACACTTCTAAGCCTCTGGAGAAATCTTGCCTAGTTAAATTATCAGCATCAAAAATTTATTAAAATCCAGGCTCCAGAAATAAATATTGTAAAACAATGTTTATTTGAAAACTCTAAAATAACAAATTCAAATGTAAATTTTAGTGTATCTTGGTCTGGAATACGTTTTATCCCTGAAGTAAGGCACTGCCCTTCACTTGTTATTCCACACTTTCTAGGGGGTGGGCACGTAGCCAAGAGAATTTACTCAAAGGGAATTTCTAGGCTGAGCTGCTGTACCATTTCCACTTATTTTGAAGCAAAGCCTTCAAGACAACCTGGTGATTAAAATATAGATTCTGAGCAGTAATGGGGGAATGTTAGCAATAGCTTTTTTTTCCACTTTGAATAATTTGGTTAGATTTGAGTTTAATATTACATTAAAATTTATAGATACGTTTAAGTCGTAATTCATGACTTTAATTATATAGATAGCTCATTTTGTATATTCTGTTTTGCTCCATGATCTCAAAATGTAGATTATTGTAAAATGTAAAATAGTTTGCAAGTATTTCAAAAGCTTAAAGGTTGCTGGCATAAAATACCGTTCTGTATGGGTAAGGGTCACTTTTCACACTGTTTCATCAACATCAATGTTGGGTCAGTATCCGGTGGGGGAACTTGGTAATTAGTTACGGTCTCAGCTTCACCTGGGAGCATTTCTTCCCAGGTAATGTCACCGGACACAAACAGTGGTCCTCGGCTAATAGGCTTCCCAGTAATCTGAACCAAAAATGCAGGCACGTGTTGGATCACACACAGAACCCCTCCCCCTCCCCCGCCAGCCTTTTCTTTTATATTTTTTCTAATTATGGATGCGAAGTCTTGGGACACGTAATACTTTCTAACTTGAATTTTTGATCTATGTTTTCTGTTGATATTTCCACATCATGAAACATTGTTTTATAACATCACTTTTAATAACTAGATTATATTTGGTTCTGTGGATGCATCTAATTTAGTTAATGAGTCTATTCTTGTTGAATTTTTTTTTCTTTAAAAAAACATAGACAGTGCTCACATAGGTGAAATTTTGCATACCTCCGCAATCATTCGATTAGCATAAATACCTTGCTTTAGTAAAGAGGATATAAGATCTTGACATATTTACAAAAAGATGTATTCCGTGATGACACACTTTATATTAAGTGTTCATGTTCCTAAACCCTCAACCACAAACTGTATTATTGTTCTTGTTGTTGTTATTATTTCTTTGTCAGTATAATAGGAAAATGGCTCTCCATTGTTTTAATATGCAATAGGCCGAATATTATTTCATATGTTTCTGGTTACCTAAATAGAGAGACATGGGAGAAAAATTTTTAAAGGTCTATAAGTAGCCCTGACCAGAGGATGTGAATTCTATCATCTCAGAAGTGGCCTCAATCTAGCTGTACACAGATGACATTGAATTTATAGAAATAAAATGTTTGATCAATCAATGAACAGGACAGTTCAGTCAACCATTTTGATCAAATTTTCTTTTTAAAATCAAGAATAGTAATAATTTAGTGAAAAATTGTTATTCTAATCATCACAAGTAGATGCAAATGGTTTGGATGATTTCACTTTCTCCACAAGGTATAATGTGAAATAGTAATCTTATTGAGACTCCATATTTCCTTGGATGGGGTATTATATTTCGAATATATTTAATCTTTTTGGTTTTCATACATTTACCTTTCTTTTTAAAAGTAATTCAATTCAAATATGGCTCGAAATATTTTTATCTATTGTTGGTTTTCAGACACATATCAAATGATCATTTATATGGTACACGAGAGGTTCTTTGAAATAGGTCTGTTAAATCAAAAGACTTTAAATGTTATTGGCAGGAAATAGGACAGATTAAGACTGAGTTACCCATCGCTGTGTGACAAAGTACCTTGACCGCTAGCAGCTTAAAACAAACACTTATTATCTCACACGTGTCCCCTTATTATCTAAGGACCAGAAAGGCGGAGGTGGCTTCAGTGGCTGGTCTGGGCCAGGGTCTCGGGAGGTTGCAGCGAAGCTGCTGACCTCTCTGAAGACATTAGGCCGAAGGACATGCTTCTGAGTTCCTCACCCAGTGAGTCTCTCAGCAGAGCTGCTGGGGACAGACGGGGCTTCCTGCAGAGCGGGAGATCCAGGGATAGAGAGGGCGGGGAGGGGATTCATTTAGCTAACTTTAAGTAGATATTTACCATGTGCCGTCAATCACAGCTTAAAGTAAATGATGCCTGTGTGAAGTAGATCACAACCTATCCATTTCTTTGAGCTGTCAATACCCCCGTGTTGGCACTCTGAATTACATAATCCTTAAATGGCTAAACCTAAACATAGTGTAAAGAATTTTCTAATTCTTCTATTTTTCCTCCCCAAAATACGTCTCATCTTCAGTGTTTTCTCGAGGATTTAAATCAAACTCTTCTGTTAATTTTACATGAAATAAATGATTTAAGTATGTTATCATTTTAAAGAAATGCCTAATCATTTTTTTATATATGAATCCTCTTTCCTATAGTACTTAGCTTTAATAATAAAATTCTTTATCCCTCTTTCTCTCTCTTTTTTTTTTTTTTTTTGGATAAAGCTTCAGTATGACTTCTTCTCTTCCAGAGGTTTAAATGAGAATTACTTAAATATTAGCAGCTCCATCCCACTTGGGTCTTAAGGAGGACCAATGTCACGTATTCATGATTCTGTGATGCCTTTAATGTAGCCGATGTTGTTGTAGATCTTTTTGTTTCTTTTCTTAAAACAACAGAGACATCACTGATTATGTAACCTTATCTTATTCCAGGTCCCCCAAAAACCCAGCACAGAAGATCATTAAGCGAGTGATCGCTCTCGAAGGAGACATCGTACAGTGAGTACTTACACTTTCATATTTTAGTTAAAGATGTAAATATCTAGATTTTTGTTGCTTTAAATCACATTATGTGGGAAGTACATTTCAACAAGACTGAAGCTTTGAAGACGTTCCAAATGAGAGGGGACATCGAGGCTTCAGTGTCACCAACCATTTCAGGATATAGAGTGTACACAAAATTACTTGAACTGGGAGGCCCTGGAGAGATACATAGTAATTGATCTGAAATGGACCATGTTTTCTAAAATGGCCATTAAATCATTGTTTTTTTTTCTATATTAAAATTAACATGCTTGTTTTAGATATATCAAGGTTCCTTTTAGAAAAATTTCAGAACGTTTTATTATTTTAGATACAGAAACCGAGGAGGATCTTTTATTGCAATAGAGATGGGAAAATGGCAAAAGGTGTGAAACAGAGACTTCTGAATCAGTGACAAAACGGTAGCTTTAGAAAATAACCCCGTGGCAATCAGGTGTTTTGACCATGTATACTAATGTTATTCTGTCATTGATAAATCTAGAACAGAGTTTGCTATTTAGTAAGTAAGTACTGATGCATCTCATTTCGGTTCTTTCTTAAAATAAGTTGTAGCCAGGTCTGTACAATGAAGGAGTCCAAAGGCTCCGAAACCTCAGAAAGTCTTCTGAGCCGGTTTTTCGAAGGAGCTTGATCGTAAATTATCTGTATTAACGACAGTACAGATTGAGCAATCTCGTTATCGTGACCCTCCGTGGGTTTTGGAGCAGAATCTCGGCCAGCGGTTCTCCCAGGATGGACCGCGGATGGCTGAGAGTTGCCAGCATCCTTCTGGGGGTCAAAACTGCTTTCCTAATACTGCTGAGCTGTTATTTGCCTTAGTCACTCCCGTTTCCCCTGTATATGGTGCAGCTTTGGAGAGGCCCCGTGATGAGTAAGATTGTAGGAACAGGTAGTTGACTGTTTTCTGTTCAGCTACACGCTAAAAAAGACTGGCAAAAACTGTTTAAAACACCACTCTTCTCACTGTTTCTCCTTTTGCTTTGAAAAATAACCATACCTGCCATGAAACATACGTTCTTCTTGTTAACATATAGGTTTATCGTTATTTTAGATTGGATCACTAAAGATTTTTTAGTTGTCCATTTTAATTACTAAGATGGTAAAGATCAACAGATAGTATCCACAGAAACAAAACTTCCCCAAGACCTCAGTGATTTTTAAGAGTGTAAAGGAGTCCTCTAACCAAACAGTTTGAGGACTCGCTGATGTAGGAACGAATGGCCAGACTTTAGCGTCACCGCTAGTGACCTGCATGCTGTCAACGCAGCTACTGAGGTGTGTGGCTCGTATGGTTTGTACTTGTGAAGAGTCACTTGGTCTTTTAAAAGCTTCAGTGAGGTACACTTTATATACTATGCAGCTCACCCCATTTTGAAGGTAGACTTCAATGACTTTTAGTGTGAACGTATACAGCTGTGGAACAGCCCTCACCACCTGGCGTTTGAACACGCATCCCCTCCTCCCATCTGCGCTCAGCTCTCAGCTGCCAGAGGCGTGTGACCACACACCTGCATCCTAACACACAGCTGGTCAGGATGATATCCTCACACATGGAGTCTTCTAGGGCTTGTTTCCCGCACTTAACATAACTTAGTGTTTTGTTTCCTCCATGTTGTGTCTGCATCTGTAGTTTTATTGACTTATTTACCTATTTTATCGCTGATCGTATTCCATGGCGTGGACCGGCCGTGTTTTATTTCTCCATCCACAAGTTAATGGATTTTGGATTGCTAACAGTCTGGGGGCATTATCAGTAATGACGTGGACAGTTGTATACATGCTGTGGGACGTTTCTGTCTTTGGTGGACATGTTTTCACTTCTACTGAAAATATACCTAGGGATGCTAAGTGTTATGGTTAAGTATATTTTTAGCTTTTTAAAGAAACTGCCAGACTGTTTTCAAGAGTGGCTCTTCCATTTTATGTTGCCCAGCTGTGTACAAGACTTCCGGTTTCTTTACATCCTTGCCAACACTTGCTTTTCTGAATATTTTTTGCTATCGTCATGCTAATTGGCGTGAAGTGGAACCTCACTGTGCTTTTGACTTGCATTTCCCTGATGCTGAGCGTCTTTTTATATGCTTACTTGCCATCACGTGTGTCATCTTGGATGAAGTGTTCGTCATTGGGTGAAGTGATGGTTTGTCCATTTTTGTACTGGGTTGTTTATCTTTTGACTTATAAGTGATTTTGGCTTTTTAAATAGAGTAAGGATTTGGGGGAGGACGAATGTGTGTGGTGATGTGATTTTAGCCAGCCCTGAGTGCATTGGTATCGAGAACTTAATTTGCATTTCCTGTAGGGTAGGCATTACACATTTGCAAAACTCGGTGGCTTTGTAAAAGTTATTATTTTTTTTATTTTCAAGAGCCTACTTAGCCTTGTGATTTCAGTGGGAAACTTGAAGAGCCGTGCATTTGGAAAGACATGTCATATCTACCCATGAATATCCAAAATATGCTTTTAATATTTGGGCATATTAATGTGTGGGTGTGATTCAAATTCCATTCAGGGAATGAGTCAGCAGGGCTTGAAAACATGATGCTAAATGAAAGAAGCCATCACGAAGTGCCACCTATCATGTGATTCTGTTCACATGAAATGTTCAGAACGGGCGAGTTCACGGAGGCAGGGGGGAGACCCGAGGCACAGAGGAGGGAGATGGGAGATGCTGCTAATGGTTTAGCCGTCTCTTAGGGAGTATAAAAATGTTCCAAAATAGATCGTAGTGACAGTTGCTCAACTCTGTGAATATATTAAAAACGATGAGCCAGTGGAGGGTTTCGAGACACGGGTTGGTGTGTTTCGGGAGACATTGTTAAAAGATTGTCTTGTCTGCTGTGTGGAGAACAGGCCAGAGGGCATCACTCTGACCCGGGGGACCGGTCGAAGTATCTGAAAATTGCATCTAGCCTCTTCTAGAAGTAGTTTTCTCGTTTATAACATGGATATCGATGACTTAGATTTGTTGTTTTTAGAGTGACTCATCCAAGTAGTCACACTATTTATAATCACAGTCATTATGATCCTACTGACAAGGTAAAAGGTGGACTTGAAGTATTTGTTCAGATCATTCAGCCAAATATTGCTAGGACTGTACAAGGGGGACTCCTGGAGGCACAGACTTTCTATTCTTAGGTCAACAGCAAGTAGAATCTCAAGGCGATTGCTCTATTCCCTGGGGAGCTAAGTGAGGAATGTAGTCATGCTCATAATGCCAACCCAAATGTGTGTGCTCATCTGTAACACAAACAGTACAAAGCTAATGCAAGTAATGTTTAGACAGATCCATTAGTCCCATCAAAATATTTTTCATAGGTTTTTCTTTTTACTTTGTTATGACTCATACCGATGCACTATTTTAGAAAAAGACTAAAAAATAGAAAGTCCTAAACTACAGCAAGTCTGTATGAATCGGCCATGATTGAAATTTCCAAGGCATCAGTGTTTTTTATGGGGACACCTGCACTTTTCTGTTTCACAGATTTGTCGGCTCAATCAGAAGTGAAGTCTGGCCTCGTGTCCACTCCCTTGGTGAGATACACTCTACAGACACGTGGAATCTGGGGTGTCATGTTCTTAGCAGGCTCAATGAAGAGAATAGGTAGTCTTTTTAGTCCCCAGTGTAGAAGGTAGCCATATAACTTATCACCTAGGCTAGGACACTTTTGAGAGTGAAAGGGGATATACCAGTAATTACTGGAATAATCAGCCTAAACTGGACTGCTAAGATAAACTGCAACAAACTTTATAATTTACTTCACTCAATTTGATTTTGTTGAGATTCTGGCCCTCCTTTTTCAGAATTCTAGGAGGTGGCCACAGAAAACAGAATCACTCTTAATATTTAAATGATACTTCTTCTTCAAGTCTAGAGACTATATTTTTAAACGTCAAAACACCCTAATTTATTAAAAATAACTTTCTGATATTAGGAAAAAAAAATCTATTGAATCACTGGAAATTAGACATTTTATAGCTGGTTGATTTTAAATGGGCTTTTGAAGATATAGAAATCAATATTAGCCTATCAAAAATGTTTGAATCATAGTATATTCCAGCAAATGTAGAAGTCTTATAGGAAGAAAAACAGAACTAAATTGAGTTTTGCCCAGGATAACTAAAAATGATGCTCGCTTAATAATGTTCTTTTTTTTTTTTTTTTTATGGTTTAGGCAGTAGCTTTCAGGAATAGGAGCCAAATGTGTCTAAAGGGATCTCTTTGACTTATGACATTTTGATGCATCAGGAACTAGAGATGCATGTTGTCCTCGAAAGAAGGAGAGGATGAAAAGGAAACTTAAAAAGAAACTTGTGTCCAGAACCCCAAAACAGATTGGGGAATGGAATGTTCTAGAGCATGGAAGCTGATGAGAGCCGAGTGGGTAGTTGCTTTTGAGGACCAGAGTGTGTGTTATACCCTGGGCCTTACTTAGCCTGTGGGAACTGGAACAGGTTTTCAGAAATTCCGAGGCCCTTGAGCCTAGTTTAATTTGAACCCTGAATTTTTCCAAATCAAGTTGGCATGGCGCATCCTTGTTTAGTCATTGAGATCTGACCAATGCCATTGTTTAGCGAATAAGGCTTGAAAAGTGACATTAAATGTCCCGAGGACTGCCCAGCAGTCTCGTTACCCCTAAGTAAGAAGCTTTGGGAAAATTTATCGGTCTGACATCAACCAGAGAAATTATTAATATAGTCTGGACATTCTTGCCTTCTTCCTGCTAAAGAATGATAATTCTTTTTTTACTAAGGAATTATAGATTGGTATCTCCTTACGTACTTATAGGTGATTATTATCACACTACCGCTATATCAGCGTATAAAAATGGAATTACCAACAGAAGCGTTATGCCTTAGCAGCAGGTATTTCTAGCCACTGGAGAGAGAGTCACCTTAAAGTTACACATAGAATTGTGCGTCTTGATTTTCATTTTAAGTCCAAATTATTTCCGTGATAAATGTAGCAGGACGGGGAGGTTTCCAGAAGCGCTACAACAGGATGGTGTGGGAGATGCAGCAGTACTAGAAGTCACCAGACCGTTTAGCGTGGATTGCTTTTTCTAATCATGGTGACACCTGTTAACTGTGGTTCTGCCCCCACCCCCGGCGGTGGTTTGTCTGGCTTCGTTTTCTACCAGAGGGCAGATGTCCATAGAATAGGATTCAACAGGTATGTAAATCTTCCACATTTATTCATTTATTCACAGTCATTCATTTATTCATTCATTCACAGTCATTCATTTATTCATTCAGCATGGCGTGAAGATCGTGTGCACAAACTATGAATTTCAGACTGCCCCGACTCAAATCCCAGCATTGCCATTTAGTGCGTTGCTTTACTGAATTAAGTTCTGTAAACTTAATTTTTCTCACCTGTAACATGGAAATTATGGTAGTACATATGCCCTAGAGTTTCCTTGAGAATTATATGAAAAATGGATATAATTTGGCCACATAGGGCCTCACATATGTTTTCAGTAAACATCAGACATTTTTAGAAGTAGTCGTCATGCTTTAATCATTTTTTTATTTGAGTGCCTCTGGTCTTAACTGTGTGCTCGACGCTGCGGGTTCAGGGGTTATACACATTAAAAGCCATCTATAGTTCTTGCCTTCCAAAGTTCACCATCTGGTGGAAGAACAACAAAGGCAGCAAAGAAATATGATGCCACAGAACAGCCACTGTGGGGACATGCCAAAGGTCCCTGGAGCTTAGGAAGAGGAACATCTGGTCAACCTTAGGAGACGTTCAAGGCGAGATGTACAGCCTCCTCTGTAAGTGCAGACGCGTCATAAGCTTAGTTTGGGGCTCAAACAAACCGGAGCATATGAAGTGAGAAGGTGAGGTCCGCTGCTCTCTGACCCCCGAGTCACAGTCCCGGGGGTGTATCTGGTGGGTGTCTTCTCGTGTACATCTCGCAACAAGTCAGCAAAAGGATTAGAACAAATATTTCTTATGATAGTTTTTTTTACCCTGAATAATCCATCAAGAAAACATTTAGACTTGAGAAATCTATAAGGAGTTCTGTTTCCCAGTGTGTACGTTACACAGGAATGACTATACTAAGACCCTCGCATACCTATGCAAGGCAGGGATTTGAAAACATGGCAATTCCAGGATTCCTTCTTTAGCTCCTAAATAATAAGTAATCATCCTAGTAACAGCAAAGGTGCCGTGGGCATATATTGGGTAACAATATGTCTGACCTGGACAGAAGGAACATTAAAGGCAAGCACATGAAAATGAATATTAAATAATGACTCATTATTTAATATATTTTACATTAAACTCACCTGATTGACAGCAAGTATTAGGACCATTATGTCCTCCCTAGGAAATGCACAGACCGAAGTGACCAGGTGCTGTGGGTAGGAAGAAGATGGCTTAGCGTAATGAGGGAGAAACTGCAATGGGGAGCGTGGCAGGATGCCCCAACCTGATGCTCTGTCCTCCCTGTATCCTTGTGTAGCTCTAAGAGATGGTGGCTCGCTTAGGACTTTGATGCCTTTGACTTGAGCTTCTTTCCTCTCTTTGCCACCGGCTCTGGGACTTCGCTCTCCAGTTCTGGCCGGACCCTCAGCACGGATAAATCGTGTGAAGTGCTGTTTTGGAGTCTGGTATTTCCTAGCAGGGAGCACATCGTACCTAGAGGTGGCCCCTGTATTAGCGTATTAGCTTTCTCTGCCGCCGCCTTAACTATATTTCTTAGTATATAACTTTCTTAAGTTTTGAACTCCAAGTAAAAATACAGAGAAATGCTAACTTTTGCACATCCTTTGAACTAAATATTGATTTTTATATTTTTTCTCTGCTCACAGTCATGTAAGTCTGTCAAATATTTTGAAAAGCCATATATGTATAATTATCTCAGCAGGAAGCTAAAAAGATTGTCTTAAAATACCTTTTTAACTAAGCTGAAGAAGTATGCCAGATTCAAGACTATTTCAGCCTGAATAATTACTTAATAATTAAGGAACAGATAGCTCTTCTATTTTTGTGCAATTTAAGTTGACCTTGTTTAAACTTAACGTTGGCCACTGTTTCTTTTAACATGTTTGGAGGGAGAATTTTATGCAAGGAACAGATGTGTTTAAAGTACCGATTTAATTAGTTGTGGATGCTCTTGAATTTTTTGTAAAAAGTTTTTGTAGAAAGTTTTTTTTTTTTAAGATGTCTAAGGAAAATGAGGGGTATCCGGACATAGTAGAAGGAGTATTACACTTCGAGTTGATGACAGGTAATGTAGTCTCAGCCCTGTCTTTACAAGCTGTGTGACCTTAGAAAAGTTATTAACAATTATGAGCTTTTATTTTTTCATATCTCTCTATTTTCAGGGTTATTTTGAAGACCAAATAAGGAAAAATAATACACGCACCAATCCTTTGTAAATTTTAACAGACTATCGAAGTTCAGTGTATTATTAACTAATTTTTGGTGTGAAATAATAGACAAAATTTGGTTAGCATCGAGCTAACCAAGAGCTTAGCAGAATGCGTTGCCCACTTTAGATCATCAGTTTGGTTTTCATTGAAATAATTTGGTTGTACTGCTAGGTTAAGATATAGGTTCGTATTTTGTGAACCCCTAAAGTTGGGAGAAAAACAACTTTCCACGTAAGTACTCAAATGCTGGCTTCTGTATCGTCACGATCTTAACCGGCTCCCTCCTGCCCTGTTACCTGTCGCAAGATATTCTGCTCTTGGCTCTTCCTTGTTATATCTGTAGCAGGGATCAGTTATACTTTTTCTGTAAAAGGCTGACGATAAATAGTTTTGGCTTTGCATGCCATGCTGTCTCTGTCAGAAGCACTCAACTCTGATATGGTAGCATGAAAGCGACTATAAAATGAAGGCTCCAATAAAACTTTATTTTTAAAATAGGAATTGGACTAGATATAGCTCACGGGCCATAGTTTGCCATCCTTGGTCTGCATTATCCATTTTTGTTCCCTCAACTTGGAAATCAGTAGAAAATATGAAACTTATTTCTGGTTCTGGCCAGTAGTTTAAGTAGAAGAGAAGAATTGGCCTAAAAGGCCATGAGTTCTTTGGTTCTATATTAGTTGAGGCAGAGGGCAGTGGGAGAGCGTATATTGAGATGTTACTCTAAGTGAAATTTCACTGAGTTGCGAGAAGCCACACGGGTACCTTTGGACAGTGAAGATATTTGTCTTGAGCTGGATGGGGAAGAGCGATTTTAGTAAAAGAACCCTGCAGAGATCTTCACTGGGGAGCAGCCTTAATGCTCATAAAAGAGCAGAATAAATTTCATTGCCCAAATCGTTTGTTCTTAATACAAAAGACATAGCTCTGAAGTGGGGAAAATTCTATATCAGAACACTACCCCATGCTATTTATAGCTCCTCTTCGAAGCCTGACATTAGCACTCTAATTATCTTTCGGCTATTATTTTTATCTTGATCTGCCTGTGTGCAGAAGGAAGAGATAATAACCTAGGGGATCTATTTTTTCTAAGTAATTCAGTTTCTCAATTTATGATGTTATGGGAAATATTCACGTTATCTAACTTCTTATGACGGATACCTATGTATATAATAGCACCGTAGGCAAAAAAGTAATGATTCTCATATTTAAAATGTCGACTTTGAAACTGAAGTCTGCTTTGGCAGTTTTGCAAAACCGGAAAATGTGTGTTGACAACAATATTAATTGTAAACTGTTGATTTAAAGTAAGTGTCCTCGTTGTTTTTTTCTGCGAAGCGATCCTGTGTGAGCATCTCAATAGAGCATGCCAGCAGAACTAATAAGATTTTGAAATTGATCATCCTTGCAGTTGTGATTCAAATGAGAATTGGAGGGAAAATAATTAAAAATTTTTTTTTTCATTATTAGGGACTGACAGTTGTTGACATTTGCTTTCGAAAGGGAACATTGTGTGACGGAAGTTGTATATTTGGGGTAGGATGGCAGCCAGTTATTAGCTTCAGGCTTCTGCAAGGGGACACCTGGGGACTGAGGAGCTTTTCCACTTTGCTTATTACACAAATAAATCCTAACCTCTGACCACGGTGAGACACCCGATTTTAATACGCAGCCAGCGCGGGCAGCGATCAGCCCTGTGTCCCCCACCTCTGAGCCCCTAGCTGTGTTGATATCTCCCAGAAATATTTCTGGAGGCTGGATTTCAATTTTACACACATCAAAAAGTAAATGGCTGTTTAATCTCTTCCTATAACATGAAGAGGAGCGAGTAATACATACCGGAATGGAGTTTAGTAGGACAGAAAGCCAAATGGAAAGATTTTTCCATTTGAAATGAAAGCCCAGTAAGCAGTGAGTTTGACAAAAGCCTGGGACAGGAGCATAGAAGAGGAACAGAGTGAATGGATTAGAGTTTCGCTTGTGTGGGGGAAGTGAGGCGATTGGTCACGTGATTCGGGGCTGTCTCTGAGGGATTATGTAAATCAGACCTGATTGTAAATTTAATACAACTATCATTGAAATCAAGAAAAAGCTGACTGCATGATGGAAGTTGAAATGACTCCAAACTTTATAGTGTTCCTGAGCTCTCGTAATCTCCCAGGCCTTTCAGAAAATGATGCTGCTTTTTATTGAAACTTGCTGCATCCTTAGCAATAAAGTGGAAGAAATCAAGGGAGATATGCTAATGAAACCTGCCAGGAAGTTTGATTTTTTATACTTCCAGCAAAGCATGAAACTTTGCCTGTGTTGAGCCAGCGATAAGTATGAGAGGCGTTTTTAGCCATTGCTAATATGAAAGATAAAAAAAAATGTTTCTCGTTATTGTTTTAATTTATATTATTTCCATTGCTAATATGAATAATATTGTATCCATGTAGGAACCTTTTATTGCATCTTCTAAGAACTGATAATTCCAGAATACCATTTAAAAATGGTATGAAATGTTTTCTTCTCAGTTTGAATGTATTATGTATGTCAAATTTAGAACAAATATGTTTCCAGTTTTGTGGTTTGCCTTTTCGTTTCATTCGTCCTCATAGATTATTTAAGGAAATAAGGGGTTTTTTTTAGTCATTTAATCTCATTTTGGATGGTTAAAGCTCCATGAAGCAGCACTTCTGAAACCGAATTCTCTGACATACCTTTTACACCTCTATCTCGTGAGTTAATGATATTAGCATACGGATGCTGAGCTGGGTTTTACAAATCTAGAGAAACAAGAATGCAGAGTCTGAATGTGATTTTCTTGACATTTTAACGTTACAAACATCCGGAAAGGTGTTCTTGTAGGAGACCAGGCATATGTTTACATATGCTCTGTAGGCACCTCCCGCACGCAGAAGGGGGGTCCCTGGGCCCCAGCATCAGTATTGCTCCGGGACCTATTAGAAATGCCAATTCTCGATGCCCACGCCCACCACGCCGAACCGGACACTCTGGCACTGGGGCCCAGCAATCTGTGCTCTAATAAGCCCGCCAGGCGGTTCTGATGCACGCTGAAATCTGAGAAAATCTTACAGTGTTTTAAGTCTTCCCAAGTCACTAAGCTCGAGCTGAGTGGTGTATGTAACCTGGGTCAACTGGACTCTGGTCTACTCAGGTAGAAAAGGATGCTGCCTTCCCACAGGGCGGGGTGTCACATTTTGACCACAGGCGCCAAAGTCCCTTCACGGTGGAGAGGGCGCTAGAAGGAGAGAAAGCCAGAGATGGGACAGTGTGAAAGTAAACGCGTTAGCTGATATCTGAATTTCGTGTTATTCTTTGTTAATCTCCGGTGTAAAGGTGTACCACTTGAGAATTCATTACATCCATTTGCTCTTTACATGTTGTCATCATTTCAGACATTTTATGGTACCTATCTACGTAGCTATGTGTGTAATTGTTTCATAAACGAGTATTTGCATGTGTGATGACAATGTGCTAACATTGATCAGAATAGCTGACCGCTCACACTTCTCAGGTGCTTGGGTGTGTGTGTAGTAGTGTCCAGCAGTCTTACAAAACCCACTCCATACTATAAGTTTATAGTAGTATATTTTTAGCTTTCTGCTTATTTATTTGATTTTCTATTTACTATTTGTCCTTTTATGGAGCTGTCATTTTTGTGTTCAGAGGACAGAAATCCGCTTATGCCCCACGTGGGTCCTGGATTTGCCAGCCTGGAAATCGGTTTCTTGTCTGCCCACCGAACACACAGTCCTCGTGCCATGAGCTGTCAGTGCTATATTGTTGGGAGATTATTTCTCGTCCACTGCCTTTTAAATATATAGTCAGGAGTATCATATTTTAAGACAGGATTAAGTATTTCAAGGGAGAAAAATCGTTCTGCTGGTTCTCAAGCGTACACAGCTGTTGAACTTTAATTAAACAGGTTTGTAGGAAAGGGAACTGGAGACCAAGTTCATAAAACCAGACAGATATGCTTTGTAAACGAAGAAGAAAGCTAATTAAACCAAGCATAGCAGCTTAATATTAATTTTTAAAACACTTCTAGGGTATTTGTTGTAAATCTTGACACTGCTATTGTGTATTTTTTAATGAGTCTACAAGTTAAGATCAGCATTTGGATGTTAAGGATTCCTAGTCAGTTTGAAAATTATAAGATCTTTCCACGTTATGTTGATATTTATTGCAAGAAACTGAACTCTTGAATGAAATGGAATTCACTGATGAAAATAGATGGCGAATTTATACTTTGGAAATAGAATTTGTTATGTGAGCCACAAAAATAATTCAGAGCGACCCACACGTTGTTAATAAAGTATTTGATTTCCAGTGGATTTTGTACACTGAAACAAATCTGATAATATGGATTTGATGTTCGTTTCTGGTGTTTTTGAGCTAGTCTCAAGTCTTTAAATAAAGTTAAGGTGTTTCATTACTAAAGGATATCTATGCCATTTTAACAAAAATACACTCTTAATTATTCACCCATAATTCTATGAAGGAAGAGGAATTAAAAAAAAATTAATAAGTTAGAATTTGTTGCCACACTCTCAGAGCCAGAGAAATTTGCAGACGCATTCGGTGATGGACTCAAGTTCATGATTTTCCTCTGTATTCTATTGTTCACTGACTCTCCGAAGGATCACTTTTAAGATTTAGACTTCACCTTCTCGATAAAAAAGACCTTACAAGAGAGCTTTAAAATCATAAAGGTGTTTCAGCCGGCTGGGAACGAATGCAGTAAATAAAATCAAGTCGTGATTTATTAAATGGTTCACGAGTTTAAACCTCTTGTTTCTCATTCAACAATAAGCGTCCTGCTTTATACTCTAAATAGAATTATGAACCATACATTAAGCACCGAACCATATATTAAGCAAGGACATGCATTCATGTCTTTATAAAAGTTTCACGCCATCATCATAACTGAAAAGCTCTCTTTTCCTTCTGCTAAGAAAAAAAGGACCACAGGCACCGCTCATTCAAAAGACCCCCAAAGAATAAGATGTTTAAGATCATCAATATTTTTTTCCAGACCGTCACAATAGCTGCAAATAAATGAAGATTTAGAAACAAATGATGCCAAGAACTGAAAATTGTCTGGCGTGGTGCTTCAGTCGATGCTTTGTGTAGCTGTAATACTGTCATCATCAAGATATCTGTGCAAATAGGATGTTTCCGCCAGTAGGATAGTAAGGTACAATGAAATGTTTTACTTGTGTTGGAGTTGAGGGATGCAGGAAGCGTTCTCATGAACGATGCAATCAGCCTAAGAGGTTGCCTGCATTCTAGTTTCTGATTTTCATTTTAAAGACGGTCTTATCGCTGAGTGCACAGAACGTCAGTCACGCTAGACGGATGTCAGATGTCAACAGTGCCAATCGGTCCCCTAGCTCTTCTCTCAGGCTGGCTTCCTTCCTGCAGTACCTGATCAGCGTGCGATGTCGCGATAATTGAAATACCACTTATAAGCATATTCGCCATGAAGACTTTCTAAGTTCTTTTTTTTTTAATTTATTTTTATTTTTTATTATTTTTACATTTTTTTCCTATCATCTAAATTTAATATGCTTATTCTTTCTCGACACCTGAGCATTTATTTTCTGAAGTGAGTTACTCCAGGAAGTTAGGGTCCTACCGTGAGCCTGCTGAGTGGGCCAGCACATCTAAAGATGCTTGTCATCTTTATTTCATTACTCATGTACTAAAATGGCTTTATGATTTTGAACCGATGGACTCCACTTTCTGCAACTTTGCATTAGATGGGTGATTTTTAAACCCTGGCCAAACATGGGAGTTCTCAGGACACTTTTTGTTGGAAATCTTTGTGTTAAAAAGATTTCTAGAAGTCACCTCAAATCAACTGAATTGGAAACACTGAGGAATGGAGTCCAGAAATCTATAGTTTTTTTAAGTCTTACCGGGGACACTTAAAAAAAAATGGCCATGTCCCACGCTAGACCAATTAAATTCTAATGGATGGAGGGGACGTCTCAAGATCCAGCATTTTAAAAGCTCACCAGGTGATTCTCATTTGTAGCCAGGGTTGGTTTTAAACTTTCTTCTGTCTCTAGGATTCAGGATTTTTTTGCTTAGAGCCGGGGTCCCTAACTCTGGAGTCCACTAGTAAGTACCCTCCGTGACCTGTTAGGAACTGGGCTGCACAGCAGGTGGGCAGCAGGCAAGCAGTGAAGCTCCATCTGTATCTGTAGCCACCCTCAGCGCCAGCATCACTACCCAGCTCCACCTCAGATCATCAGGCTCTAGATTCTCATAGGAGCACCGGACCCTGGTGCCAAAAAGATCGGGGACCGCTAGCTTACAGGATCTAGCAATGCGAACTTTGTTCTTCAGAAGCCAGTGAGAGAATTCCTGCCTGTCATTGTATGTTCGTGAGCGAAGTGGTCTGGTACCCCTGTGTCGCTTGCAGGGTCTGTTCTGTTGAAAGCTTAAATTCAGTGGTTTTATTTAGATATCCCGCTAGATTCCAGGAGAGTGATTTGCCTATAAAATGATGTAGCGTTCAGATCCCCGTTCTGTCTTACTCTGTGCTACCTCATCTTCCGGTGGGAACCATATTATTATATTTTAAGGACATTCTTCTTCTTAGGTGATCATTAGAAAAAAAAAATCAATTTTCTTTTTAATCAAAACTCTATCAGTGCTTACCTCCTTGAAATGTGTAAGGCGTAATTGGCATGCATATGTGAATTAGTTTTGGAGGGACTGTTTGGATTTCTCGTTTTCTTGAAATGAGGGTGTTTATTGGAAGTGTATTTTTCATAAAGATGGGTGTTATTATTTTCAAGTCAGCGTGTCTCAGAAAACACTGTCTCAGAACGCTTATCTATGATCCTTTACCCGTATTACTTTTATTATGAAATGTTTGCCTACCCAGCTCGACTGGGTTCCCTTGCCTAGGAGTGTTTGGGGTCATTGTTTTGCACCTTTCCCTCCCTGCGAGCCCCTAGCAGAATGCCCACCACAGATTAGTAGATTGATAGGTCATAAAAGTGTGGTAAACCAGGCCTTGATAACCCAGACTAGCTTTGGAAGAGGGTAAATCCTGTTGAATCATTTTGCCTTCTACCTAATAGACAATAGTGTGGGTTTGGGAGATCAGAAGCTGGGAAGACTGAAGGGATAAGAGAAGCGGGTAGCGAGGAGGCCTGGGGTGGGGCGGAGGGAGCATGAGGAGCAGGAGAGAGAGAGAGGAAAAGGTCCAAGGGTGCTGAGGAGGTACAGAGGGCTGTGACAGGAGGCCACGCCACGCGACGCCCGAATCTTTCAGGAAGCTTTTCAAATTCAAAAGTTTGGCGTATATGGATTTCTCCTTTCGATGTAAGAAACATTCATACCTGTAGAGATGTTTTTATAAGAATGTATTTGAGCCCAACTGACAACTTTGCCAGGGAGCAAGATCTCAGATGCTCTGGAGAACTGACAGTTTTGCGTTCCTTTTATCCATTTGCGATTAAGGAGGGAATTCAGGGAGGTTCCAGGAAGGTGGGGGAGAGCAGGGTGGAGGGAATGTCTGTGATGGGGTTACACGGGCAGGAACGGGATTTGGGCTCCCTCGGAGGGTGGTTGTGCCTTGAGGGGTCTGCAAAAGAGGACTCTTCCTGGCATTTCAAAGGTGTCTGAACCTAGATGTACAAAAACAAGGGACAGGGCTTGCTTAAGTCAAAGATAAACCTCTTACTGAAAAGTTACGAGCCTGGGGTGCGACTTCACACCAATACCTGCCCAGTTAGGAATCTATGATCAGGTCACCCGGTGAGGTGACTTCCAGTTAGATTTGTGACAGCACCCCTTTCCATCCAGACTTGTGCAAGCCATCGGGGGCTCCGTATGCATCCTGGGGGCACAGTGGAAACTTGTCAGACGAGCTTCACCCAACGGGGATGAAGAGGCCAAGCTCTTACGAGAGCATAAAGTGTCCCTCTGCCAGGACAGGAGATGAAGCACACCACGGATGTGTGTGTCTGCAAACGGAAGCGGAACAGATGGTCTGAGTGCAGCTGAACTGACTGTGAAGCATCCCTAGTCTGAAGGTGACCTCCCCACCTCTACGCTTACCCCCGGCCACGTGGGGCTGAGCCATCTCGGAAGTCACATGGCCAGAGATGAACGATAGCGTGCCATCTGGGATATCTCAGCTGGAGTCTTCTACTCCAGGAATCTCCCCTTCCCCCACTCCCCAAACTGCAGACTGGGTGGACAGGGGGTCCTCAGCCCCCTCCTCTGAACGGCATTCACAGCCATTTCCTACTGTCTTTGATTTTTGTGTTTTTCATCATTAATTAGGAACAGAAATCTGAAGAGAGAGAATCTGTACTTTCTCCTTAGGGTAAAAGAGTCTTTAGGGTAGGGATGACCTCAGAAATCCTCAAGTTCCCAGGCCTTATCCACACAGTAGAATTGGAGGAAAGACTTAAAACACCTCTTAATCCTGGAATTTTAGCATCAGAGATGAAAAGCTCAGAGCGAGTCTGAAGCCTTTTAAAAAGTATCATGAGTCCTGAGCTGAGGGAGCACCTCCTTGTTATAAAAGCTTCGTAGAATTTCTCTCTTCGTAAGAAGGCGGGATTCAACGAACTCTCTGTGTATTTACTATATTCAAATGTCAGCTCCTGGGAGGAGGGCGGTAAGTAGGTGGGAGTCTCTTTAAAGGAGATGGGGGCTCCTCAGAGACACGCCTCTTGGACTAGAGCACACGGCCCCGTGGGTTGTCTATCTGGGGCGCTAACAGGTGTTTCTCTCTGTGCCACCCCATGTGAGCCCAGGACCCCGCTGTCTGATCAAGGCCTCCTGACGCCCCTCCACCCTACGGGCATCTCACTGCACCTTTCAAGCCCGGTGCAGCTCTGTCCCCGCCAATCCCCTCTTCCGAGTGTGCTGGCTCCTTCCCCATTCATGACAAGGCTCATGTAGCGTCCTTCCCACACACCTGTCATCTGTGATTATGTTTCACGTCAGCACGGTGGCGGCCATCTCCGGAATCCCGTGGCAGAACCGGAGAGTTGGAGGGCTTCCCCGATGGAATATCCTGAAATACGGTGTTCGCAGGTTATCACCGAGGGCGTGCACAGTAATGCATCATGCTAGAAACTTCTACTGCCTTCTCCAGAAGGCGACATGAAGTCTTTTTACACTGTTCCTTCAATGATCTCTTTCATCCCCACAGATTTCTGAGCTTAGGTCCCCGTAGGGACGACGGCAGCGTTAGAACGTGTGTCTGTAAGGAAAACGTAGGTGACACAATCCTCTTCTTGCTAAGGCAGAAACATCAAATATTATTTCAAGTATCATCTGAGAATGCAAATGCTGTTCCATACAGTCCGGAAGGAAACTCGTCAGCATCCTTTTCAGAAAGGGCTCAACTTAAGCACGTGGGCCTTTGAGTGTGACTCGTGCGTGCGTTCGCTCGTTCTGGAAGCAGAGCCTTGCTAAGTAGCCAGTGGTGTTCCAGACAGTGCGGGTTGATCACGATCCTGGACATGGTGGTGCAGTGAGGACGCGGGGGTCAGAGACGACACCCAGACGCACCGAGCAGCAGAACCTGAGCGATGGCGGTGGGCGCTGTGCGGAGAGTGGAGGACGGTGTGGGGACAGCCGCTGGCCGTGAAGGTGCCAGGTCTGTGGCTTCCAGGGAGAGGGCACGGCAAGAGCTGCAGGTGCCAAGGAACTCTGCGGAGGGTGGCAGTGAGGGTCATCAGAGCTCGCAGAGCCCGTGGGCCCGGGCAGAGCTCAGATTTTATGTTAAGTGTGGCACGAAGCCATCAGAGTGTGTCAAGCAAGGAAGTAGGTGATGCAGTGAATATGTTTAAGTGGTTGTGAGGCCGGTGTGTGTCTGACTGTAGCAGGAGGGATGGGGCGGAAGCAGGGGGCTGGGGATGGGGGTCGGGGTTAGGATAATCCAGACACGAGATGACGGCGCCCCTACCAGAAACAGAACGGACGGAGCTGGATGTTTGGAAGATCAGGTCAGAAGACTTGCTGAGGACGAGCTAGGAAGGCAGGAGAGGGAAAGGGAAGAATCGAGGGCGAGTCCTCGGGCTCTGGTCTGCACGGCCAAGTTCACGGCCAGGTCCACGGCTATGGGGCTGACGGACAGACTCACGCGAATGCTGCACTGCATTAAAACGGGGCGACTTCTGCTGCTGCAAATGACACTCTTTTTTAGGTGTCACTGACATCCCTTTATGTTCACGAGATCCCTGTGCGTTTCAGGCCGCAGAAATCCATGGTACGTTTCCTCGTCCCCATGGAAACATCTGGAACATTCCTGTAAAATGCAGAATGAAGCGGAGTGTCTCTCGAATGCCTCTCCAACCCTGGGTGCTCATCCTGGTCCTGATGCTCTGTTCCCCATCACCTGCTTGCCTGCCTGGGCTCTCCCTCAGCGCAGCACCCCGCCTATCAGGCCTCCCCCCGAGTCTCTGTAACCCTCACTCCCGTCCCTTACTCCCTAGAGAACCTGCATTTCCATGCATTACCTTTCAAGGACCGTGTAAGGCTTGAAGAGGGGATTTCTGAGATCACAAAATTTAAATTCGATTCGACCATTATATACCAATCGTTTCTATAAAGAGCACCGAGCCTGTGACTGAAGTTGAAATTTTCACTGGTCTGAACATAGCTGTTGCTCTTCATGAACCTGACTATAATCGAAGATAGAGAACACATTCATACAAAATAACTGGATAATAATACCCTAGATAATGAAGCTTTGTGGAAACCATGGAGACGAGTCTGTCATCCAGCGCCATGAGATGGCTCACGGCCTTGGAGGGGCAGAGCCACGTGATGGCCATTCTGACCTCCTCTTAGGACTTCAGACTCTACTAGGACTTCCTGTTATTCGTGTGGGTTTCATGTCACAGGTTAAGTCCTCACTGTGCCACTTGCTGTGACCCTGGGCAAATTTCTCAAGTTTTGCACACCTCACCGTTCTGCTCTGGAATCCAAGGAAATGATTAAAATCCGTGTGCTCATTTGCTACAGAACGGATCACCTGGCCTCAGCAAAGACTAAACCTACCACTGAGATGCATACATTTGTCTCCTGACAACTTCTCCCATCTGCCATCTCCTTTTCTGGTCACTGTCTTATTACTGGGAACCAGAAGGAATTCACAATTCAATCATTTTGTGACAGTCCTCTCTGTGAACGGCACCTTCTCTGTCACTTCTTGATCCGTGAAGAATCAGAAAGTAAGTGACTCATTCCCTGTCTGTTAATGCAAAACCCTTTTGTTATCGAATCGTTGGGAGACAGTCATGGGTAGTTATGTAGCTCTGCGGGTTGTTATGAGTCACGAGTCTGCTTAGGCAGAAGACGTTGATGAGCTGGTTGAATTATGCAGACTTAGGTTCAAAAAGTCAGTCTTGACTTACAGCTGTGGCGTGAACAATTCAGTGCAGGCTCAGTGAAGCGCATCCTCTGCAAATAACAGTCTGTGCTTGAAGAGAAACAGCCTCAACGGAGGGGGACCTGGTTCCATGGGACTCATGCAAAGGGCTTCACACACTGGGAAGCAGCCGCCCGATGGAAAGTGGAACACGTATGCAACATTCACGAGACCAAGAAGAAGGAGTTTCTTGTGATGCCCAAGATTAAAGGAGGGGCTTACTTTCTCCAGTGGGGGTACACGTCTGAGAGCTAGCCTGGGAAAATCTGAGCGGCAATCCTGTGCACTGCTTCACGGGTTCTCACGTTTTGTTGATTTTGACGATGAGAGCAATGTCAGTCGGCTGTAAGTCCTGTGAGCGTTAAATGCCAACCGCTGTAGAGACACAAAACAGTATTTCTGTAGGGAATACGGTCCTTAAGAACTCCCAAGATTTCCTTCTCCCGCATTGATTCCTAGTAGAAGAATTGCTTTGCTAAGTCAGGATGCCTGCAGCGACCGACTGTACACTGGTATATCCGTGTAGTTGACAGGTAGAGTGACTTTCCATGGGAGGGGACTCCTCTGCCATGTTTTTTTATGAACAAAATCAGAGCGACAGAGCTGGGCCGGGGATCTCAGTAAGGTTTCCGAAAGGACACATCGTAATGTTGTAAGAAGCCTTGGCCAGGTGAACAGCAGCGGGGGTCCCAGGAGTGTGTGGGGGTTTCTTCACTCCATGCACAGGTCTTGGAGCAGGACCCCAGGCAGTGAAGTCACAGGAGAGAATCAACACGCCTTCCAGCCCACAGTGTACGCGGGGTAAGGGCGAGCGCAGGGAACTGAGGCAGAAGCCTAGTGACGTGGGTGTCATCTATAGAGAAAATTGTAGCTAGGTGGCAGGTAGGGGGACAGACAAGTATAGGAGAGTCACCTGAAGCAACAGGAGGGATCCCAGTTGTCAGTCTGATTTTCTGTTTCCTGTGTCATAGAAGGATCCAGCTAGTTCGTGCTCACACACTCTCTCTGTCTGCCAAACTTTTTTCATCTTTTTCCTTCTGTTTCTGTGTCTTTCTCTGTCCATTCCTGGTTTTCATTTATCTCTTCCTTTCTACTCTCTTCCTTAAGCAGACAATACAAAGTTGAACTATCACATACATATATGTGTATGTGATACACACATTAAATATGTATGTATCCACACATATACTCATATTTTTTATTGTATTTTGAATGCAAAGTTTTTATTTCTTCTTAAATTAAAAAACAGAAGCGTTAAACAATTTATTTCCCTGTTTTTTAGAAAATATTAAACTAAATCAGATGTTTACTTCTGTCTTTGATTGATGCCCTCCAATGCTATTATTGATCTGTCTTCTAGGCTTGGTTTTAATTTTAATAGAGACAAGGAAAAAGATACTTTTCATTCTGTCTACTTCATTACTTCTGGTATGTCATGGTAAATACATGGTTTTAGTCAATCTTATTTATTGATTTCTGGCTGTGTTCTAGAAGGATTTGAGGTAATATAAAACAATAAGCATAACACAGGGGAGAACAGATATCAAGAAAAAGGGGAAATTGGGTTGGAGACAGGAAACCCTGCAAAGTTGTCAGAGGTGGCTCATTGATTTGGGTTGAGCTTCCTGGAGGCCAGATGGACTTGAGAATTAAGCCTGGTCACTAATTCCGATGACAGAATAGTAGATAAGAAAGCTCCCGGAATTGAGAGGCTTAAAACAAGAATGTACAGTTTTCCGTCGCTGGTATAACGAAGTAGCACAAACTTAGTTGCTTCAACAACACAAAGGTGTAATTTTAGAGTTCTGGGGTCAGAAGGCCCCATAGATCTTCCCAAGATAAAATCAAGTAGGACTGCGTTTCTTCCTGGGGGCCTGAGACAAGGCTGTCTCAGCTTCTAGAGGCTTGCGGTCATTCCTTCTGGTCCCTTTCCCCCACCTTTGAAGCTGGTGATGTCGACCATTCTCCTGTACTCACACCTCCCTCCGCCTCTCTCCTCCCCCCTTAAGGGCCCCTGTGATGACATTGGCCCACCCAGAGTGTCCGGGATGAACTCCCTATCTTGAGGTCAGCTACTTCACACACTGAATTCCATCCGCAGCCTTCATTTCCCTTTGCCACGTCACCTAACACATTCATAGACTCTGGGAATCAGGCCATGGACATCTTCGGGGGGTGGGCATCATTCAACTTGTCATGCAGAAGTAACGACATTGATTCTCTCCATGAATCTGCAGTTTGGGCAGAGCTTCGTGGGGACAGCTCATTTCTGTACTACCAGGCAGCAGCCGGCTTGGGCAGAAGACTGAGTCTGTAATCATCTGAAGGTGTCCCCACTCAAGTATTTGACAGTCGGTGCTGGGAACACTCTGAGGGCTGAGGCGGGAGCAGTCGCCGTTCCCTGAGCATCGTTATCTCTGTGCATGTGGTTTTTCCATGAGGTGTCTCCAGCACAGCAGCTCGGGTAGCAGAACTTCTCATACATGTTGCTAAGGTCTCCAAGGCATGGGGGATGGGGGGTGGATAGAAGTAGCTAGGTAGGTAGATAGAAAGAAGGGAAGAAGAGAGAGAGGGAAGAAAGGAAGAAAAGAGGGAGGGAGGGAGGGAGGGAGGGAGCGAGGGAAGGAAGGAAGGAAGGAAGGAAGGAAGGAAGGAAGGAAGGAAGGAAGGAAGGAAGGAAGGAAGGGAGGGAGGGAGGAAGGAAGGAAGGAAGGGAGGGAGGAAGGGAGGGAGGGACGAAGGGAGGGAGGGACGAAGGCCAGGAGGGAGGGAGGGTGGGAGGGAGGAAAGGAGAAAAGGAGGAAGGGAGGAAGAGAGAGAGGGAGGAAGAGAGGAAAGAAGGAAAGAAGGAAGGAAGGAAGGAAGGAAGGAAGGAAGGAAGGAAGGAAGGAAGGAAGGAAGGAAGGAAGGAAGGAAAATGATGGTAGTTGTGTGGCTTTTTCTATCTTAGCCTTCCAAATCATGCAGTGTCACTTCCGTCACTTTCTGTCCCCTGGAACTGAGTCCCTAAAGCAAGGACTATTCAGGGAGGGAGAATTACATTGAAGGGGTGTCAGAGAATTTGCAGACATGTTTTAAGACCATCGCAGTCACTTAAAAGATTTACAGTGTCCCTCAAACAGCTTTTCTCGGGGATAACAAGTAAATAAAACGTTTTTCATGGGTCTCGTAAAAGGACACTGTGTGATGTAAAAGATGATGGCCCCACCATTGTATGTACCAGAAATGCAATGATAAAATTCATAGAGGTGTTTATTATAGCATTTCTAAGCACTGGCACCGAAGAACATTTCAGGAAAAAATAAAAACAATTCTACAAGTCGCTAAAGCCTTTCTTCTAAACATAACAGGTCTCTAATGGATTAAAGAGAATCCAGGCAAAATCGTAAAGACTATAGAAAAATTAATGAGCTGTACATCCTTCAGCTGATCCTCCATGAATATTACATCTTTTGATAAAACATTTTAAACGATTTAGACATCAGGGAAATCAGGATTATATTCCTTGACAAGAATCAGGAGTAAAAATAATCTTTGCGAGTTTGGGGCAGGGCTTTCGGTTTTGATCAACTAGTTTGGTATTTCGTTGTTAGATGAAATAAATCAGCTGTGCTCCTCTTCATGCTGTCTCCGATTTCTGACAGAAACAAACACAGGCCATTTTTTATGTGTGGAGGATGAAAACATCCACTTAAAAATAGTTATTTACACATTTCAGTGTGAGAGCCTTTTAGCAAGTACACACTTGCCACTCTTAAGCTCCAACCTTGCACATAAAATGGTTCTAGTAATTGATTTTCATCATTAATACTTTTTTGCAGATGTTTAAATCTGATGTGGACCTTTTTTATTTTTAATTTGGAGTATGAATGAAATGAGTAAGATCAAATATGGGTTTTAATTAACTTCATTCTTATACTATCTGTTCTTAAATCGTATTTTTCTAAAAGGGCAGTATGTACTTTTACTGATTATGTCCTTCTATTTTTGCCTTTTTGGTATTGTCTTTATTAATGTTTTTTCTCTCGTGGATCGAGAACAGGATCATTCAATCTCTCATACCATGGACAATTAATTGCACATACTAATTAATATATATATATGTGTGTGTGTGTGTGTGTGTGTGTGTGTATATATATATATATATATATATATATATATATATATATAGTATAAATATATAGTATAGCAGCCTGTGCTTCTCTTTGCAGTTAAGTGATGTGGGACGCAGACTGTGAAATGAATGAATAAAAGATAATTACAAGTATTAAATACTTGATAGAAAGCCAACTTCACGAGCTTTTTAATGTTCTTTCACTTAAGTGTCCATACTTGATTATTGTTGTACTTTTTCCTTGGACCGCTACCTAATAAAACAGACAATCAATTACCAAGAACTTCCAAACGCGTGTCTAGTCGCCTCACCCCGTTTCACATCAGACGTAATGTCAGTGGGTCCACGTGGACATTGAATGCGGCGTCTTCTCAAAAGTGTGTGGCTGAGCAGAGGTGTGAAGATTTGGGGGGATGAGACCCTTTGAGGGGTTCGTTTTCATGTTGAAAGATAGGTCTTCACATACTCATTGCGTAGGAAGACCAGTGACCTTGGGTGAGGCCATGCCCTTGAACTTGGAATTATCTCACTAAGACTAAACATCCAAAAGCATATACAACTAACTGTTTATTGTCAGTTCACTCAACCCACTAAAAAAGAGCTTGGTTCACGTGTGTGAACATCACTGTACAGAAAAGAAAAGCTGGTCCACTTTCGCCCTGCCTTGTTCGCTCGAATGCGTTTCTTACCATCTTTTTTCCCCACACCTCACGCCATGATTGGATTGTTTACCCAGCAGTACGGAAGCAAACAGACCATTTTAAATGTGTGGAGGATGAAAAAGTTTTAAGAGACCGCCTTTCCAAGTGCTGTCTTCGTTTCCTTCATTATCATGTACAGCCGTGAGTGGTTAGATGTAGTTAAAATCTTTCAGTCGTTCCTTTGGTTTTCTTTCTCTTACAGAAAACATGCTTTTTTTTTTCTCGAATGATATGTATGAAAGGCCCTAGGGCCAGGGAGGGGCAGAGGCACAAACCAGGGCGTCTCTACAAATTAGTTAACCAGCTGTCTGCCAGCTCTGCTGTGCAGCGACAATCAAACTCATCGATGTGACAGAATGGAAGACCGCCAACAACCATCTATGCACTTTTTTCTAACTTGAGACTTCTGTGCTTGACGTGAGGACCTTATGGTTCGGTTTGTTTACATTAAGAAAATCTTCAACATTGAAAATAAAACCAACCTATCCACTTTCCCACAGTGGCAGAAACATCGGGTAAATCTGACACCTGCAGCCCAGAGGTCCTGTGACTGGTGGGAAGGACAGGTCCCTGCATTTTTTGCAGGATGTCTTGGCACAGATGCTACTCAATCAGGCCTTCTAGGAGCCTTCCGATGTCCTGGAGAGCCTTTCCCTGAGGACGGATATTGAGCGTAAACCATTACGAGACATTAAAATAAGTAAGTCCTGATCCCCATCCTCACCATTTTACCTGCCTGCGGAACTACACGCGGTTTCACCACGAACCGCCTTTGCCTTTCTCTATAATAAAGTGGGTTGAAGAATCACTTGGGAGAAAAGCCGTTTCGTCCACATCCTCTTCGGCCAACACCTGGCTTCACGCTGATCAAGACTGACCATTCAAACAGTTCGATCTAGCTTAAGATAGAGGG
The DNA here is from genome assembly GCA_004027375.1 of Macroglossus sobrinus. Lineage (NCBI taxonomy): Eukaryota > Metazoa > Chordata > Mammalia > Chiroptera > Pteropodidae > Macroglossus > Macroglossus sobrinus. The sequence goes on along the minus strand of PVKZ01003925.1, from coordinate 42,026 downwards.
CAGAATTTTAAATATTCCTGTGAACTGTCACTTTGTCACGCATGAGACTCACTTAGCTGAACTTGCCATGGGTGACAAAGTGAGCTGCGTGCTCCCTTACCTCCACTGGGGAGGGCAGGCGTTGAATTCCCCCACATGTCCACAGAGGGCTGTTCCGGCCAGTGTGAGATGAGACTTTCCTGTCGATCAGTGGACATGAAGCTGCAGTGTGACGTTGATCTGTAGGACACTGGGATATGGCCCGCCATTACCCAGAGTTCTCTGCAGTCAGTGTCAGTCTGTCTCGGAGGAATGCTTCCATAAAGCCTATGACGTCACATGATGGAAGTAATACTCTAAAAAACAAGGTCTTCAGAGTCACAATTTAGATCTAATTAACAATGTGTTGACAGTATATTTCCATTATTAACCAATAATTGCCTGCAACAACATATTTATGTGAAAAGTTTACTAGATAGACTTTATAAAAACATAATGCTTAGATATAATAGGCCGAGTGAATTCATTTTTAAGCATCCTAGCAATAAAAGGATAGAATCTTCCTTAAAACTAGAATGATAGGAAAGCGTCCTTTCAAGTAAAAGCTATGATATTTGAGAGTTCACTTTTTTATGAGTTCGCTTCCTGTTTTCTCTTTCTTTTAAGAGGTCACCTTCTGCTTGTTTCTTTTTGTGTGATACTGACACCTAAGGCATGTACTTTCTTTATATAGAAAAGTAATTTTCTGGATAGATGACCTTATCAAATGTTCGATTTTAATTAATTCTCAAAATAGTGGTTTTTAATAGGAAATTATCTTTTTCCTGTATTTCTGGTCAAGAGATAGAAGTTAATAGTACAAGAATTACTTATTCTTGGGGAAAAAAATCAAGAGCAGTTATGTTCATTATTTATCACTACAAGTTAATGATGAGCAATGAATGACTTAGCTTTTGTGTGTTTTTTTCCTTATCATAATCACAAAAATAAAATTTGAAGGAGATGATACTTGTGGGGCAGTGTGTTCACGCTGGTGGCCTAGCTGTGGGCACAGTGGCTGGTGAGAGTTTTTTATAATGCTGAGTCCTGCTTGAAATTTATAAAACAGGAAACCATGTTAGATGAAGGTCTTTCTCATATCTGAGGTTGCCTTAGCCCGTCCTAACCCAGAGAGTATGTGAAGAGGAGAAATTTAACATTTAAAGCTTCAAACATTTATTATAGGTTTTGAGTCATTTCGTTTTTAAAGTCATCTTCTAGGGATATGAATATATCAAAGGAATTCAGACGGTTTAAGTAAATTATCTATAAAACCTTCTCAAATATATCCAATGATAGCCAACTCCAAATTGATTGGAGGTTTTATGTCATATATATATGTTTCTACTATGTTGATTTAAGCATAATTAATAAATTTAGCATCTCTTTTCACTACCAAGATCCTTTGGACCAAATATATTAGACAGTTGACAAATGTTTTAGGATTTTTATATGCAAGAATTCGTGGAAGACATCAAGTGGAACCATATTTAAGCCTGAAGTTTGTGTATTTCTTTACAGTTTACAAACATCAGCACATACATTCTCTCCTGAGCACTAGCCTCCCAAAAACCTCTTAAATAAACAGTAAGTATTTTCACAATTTTACAAATGCTTCTCTTTTCAAAGCAGAGTGTAAATACTGCATTCGTAGTGTCTGGGCACTGCGAATATTCTATGCGAGTGATCAAAAACAGACTAGAGTTCTTTCTTATTTAATCTAAGGAGAAACTGTGGCTGTTAACGTTATTTTCCAGTTAAGGAACCAAATCTGGAATATGTCTGCAAGTTCAGCAGTGGTACAATTACTCTTCAGTCCCCTTAGAAGTGACGTGGCAAGGGAAGGCCATTTCCGGCGGACGCCCATGACTTTGGAGAATTTTTCAAAAGCAAGTTCCTGACCAGTCATATCGAAGGCGTCTACTGTGAACTCCTAGGAGAGATGGGATGACCTCCTGATGCCGGCCTAGTTTACACCGCCGGTTTCACACACATGTCACCCGCCCCCTGGATCAGGATCCTTCCGGATGCTTCTCTGAAACCTTCCCAAAGGGAATGAGCCTTCTGTCCCCAGTGTAGGGAACCACCTCTGGTGTTAAAGAAAATGGAGAGAAGAGAATAGAATCGTGAAGACTGTATTTTTGTCTGTGATGCGTCAGAGTTCAGCCAAGTTTATACAATGAGCAGCACATGAAATAATATTGAACAAAGCTTATGCTTCAAGCTTAAAACAAAAAAATATTCTTAGGCATGAATGTCTCATTTAAAAAGCTGGCAGTTCTAATTCCTATTTTCTTCTCTCAGATAACTGGTCGTTCACTGACTTTTTTTTTTTTTTCAGACAAGATGTCGGGGGAGAAAAAGACAGTGAAATAACTTGAAATCTGAAGTTGATAGTTTAGTTAATAGTATTAAACCAATGTGAATTTTTTCATTTTGATAATTTAATATGGTTCTATAGGATGTTAGCATTGGAGAAATCTGGGTGAAATATTTATGGACACTCTTTGCTGTTATTATAACTGCCTGTATGTTCATAATCATTTTAGAATACTTAATTTTTGACAAAAACGGAGACCACTGACTGGTAGCCCGGGGTAACATGAGTAAGAACTATGATCTTTGGTGTGACAGACCCCAGAATGATAATTCTTTTTGAACCTAAAAGTAGAACGAGAGCTAGAATCTTAGGAAAGCATATGAAGTATTAAAGTGCTATTTCAAAAATGTAGGAACACACATGATCAGCTCTCAGCATCAGGACTTTCAAATTTACCTCACACGTGGCAGTTACCTCAGTCATGCAGGGTAAATTATGCGATGCTCTGTCTAAAAGGAGCAAAAAGTCAAATTATTTCCAAAACCTTTAGAGGAATAGCTTTTCAATGGCCTCTCTATCTCAAAGACATCTGTGGAATATTTCTGAACTCTCCGAAATAAGGCTGCCACCTTCTCCTCTTTGGGCCGCTGGTGTTCACACGCCACGGCCACCTGTAACGGCCTCACACAGCACGGCCACCTGGAACAGCATTGAGCACATCTCACTGTGCCCCTAGGGAGGACACCCTCCCCTCAGGGCAGACAACTCATTTTTCTCTATCTTTCCTAAGGCCTTAGTTCACAATAGGTACTCATAGAATTCTTTTCTTTTTTTCTTTTTTCTTTCAAGGAATCATTGAATTTGATTGTGGGGGGGAAAATGTGTACATTGTAAAATCTTCTTTCTTTCTTTCTTTCTTTTTTTTATTGTGAGAGTACCTCTGGTTGACTGTCTTCTCCAGAGTTCAAGTGAGAAATAAGTCATGATTTAAGCACTGCTCCGAAGTCCTTGCCATCTTGAGGATGCTTGAAAATGTGCCCTCACCGCTTGTGTAAATCGTCCAGAAAAACATAAGGAATCTGAGAGAAAAGCCTCGGGCAGCAGAGGCGCCATGCGTCTGATGGTTCTGCCCTTTCCAAGTTCCGTTTGTGATTTCTATCTAATAGTGAAATCCTGGTTCCTCGAATGTTAGGGTTTATTCTAGACACCTACAGCCACCCATGTCTACTCCAGTCCGTTTCTGACGCTTAACGGTTCTTTTGGGTGAGTCGTCCTAGGGTCAATCCATCAAAAAATAATTACCAGTCAACGGTTTGTCATTTTCAACCCTCTCTTGAAAGTAATGAAATGCAAGTTGCATTTGAAAGTCACTCTCTTAAAAAAAAAAAAAGACAATGTCATGCAAAGCACTGTCTGTAGCAGCGGATGCTTCTGGAAGGGCAGTCAGTCTGGACGTTGTCCAAACAAACATCTTGTTCGTGGTTGGAGGATTTAGCATGCCCTGTGCTGCTGCTGCTTGAAGGTTATTAAGTTTGACCTAGATGTGCTTGGTGTTCGCTCTAACCCGCTCCCTTAGCTTTAGGGGTCTTCATGTATCTTTGGGAAAAATGGAGCATCGCCTTCCATTGGCATATTGAGTCGTTGGAAAAATTTGATAAAATGCTAATAGATGATAATGGCATGCTGAATTACTATATTGATACAAAATTATTTTCTTGCTCTTTTGAAAATTATTAGAGACATTCTTTTTTTTAATGAAAAGAGGAGTGGCTTAATAAAGAATCCTAGGAAGAGGATATAACAAGAATCCTATTTCTTTGGTATTTTTGTAGCTCACGCATTTTAGAAAGGAGGATTATGGTAAATGACACTAAAATTTCAGAATTTTAGGTTTAGGGATAGCTATCAGAGGTCATAAATATTTCCTTCTCCTAATTCTAAGTGCAAATCACTCAAGAGAGAAAAATTTTTCCATTTGCTTAAATAATATCCCAAGATGTCTGTGGCAATGCCACCCTGAACGAGCCCGATCCCCTCTGATCTCAGAAGCTAAGCAGGGTCAGGCTTGGTTAGCACTTGGATGGGAGACCACCGAGGAATACTAGTTGCTGTAGGCATAAAAAATAAATAAATAAACGAGGTCCTTGCAATCTGTGAGGTCAACCAAGGGTTCCCTTGCCTAAAAAAAAGAGAAAAAAATCCCAAGAATATGGGTTTATAAATCCCTTTATGATAGTTTCATAATCTGTTTCTTAAGACACCTAACTTATACACTCCCTTAGGCTGCATCGTTAAACTTTTCAGAACTACAACAAATAGGAAAGGAGAGAAGTGCCCGAGGGAGAGGCACGTACCCTGATCACTGGGGTATTCACCGAGCCTGATGGAGGCTCGTGCGTGGAGCCGAGGATGGAAAGTGAGGGTGCATGTACGTAGGGAAGGGTTGATGCTATTTAAATAACAACAAGAAGGGTCAGTACCACTCTAGTCATCACCTAATAATCTTTTGCCCTGTTTCCCTGGTTTCTAAGTCTGATATGATTTTATTTATTTTCCCCAAATGGTTCCTTCTGCTCATAAATTTTATATTTTCCCTAATTTCTCATTAGTCATTTGGGGTTTGCAGTTTTCTTTCACTAGCTTGCTATTTATTTTTAAATATACCTACGTTAACATGATTTAGAAAAAAATTTTAAATGTAGTGGAAGGAACAATGGCTTCCCACCTTGCCTTCCATCACCCCCTTCTGCACCTGCTTCCTAAGACTTGACGTGCAAATGCAGTGAAGAAGTATTTGTTTGCTTTTACTCTTCCTTTTTCCCTCACGTTTTTAGATGAAGGAGCGTAGACTGGACTCAGACTGACTTAGGTCTGAATTCTGATTCTCGGTTTCCTCACCTATAACATGAGTTAAAAACAATGTCACCTTCACAGCATTGTGAGGAAGTTTCAATACGAAAAACGTCTATAAAAACATCACTGTTTCTGACATGCAGATGTTGAGTGTGATTGTCATTATTTATAAACTTTGAATGAAAAGACGAGCATTGAAAGAAAAAAAAAATTGTTGTGTTAGTTTCCTAAGGCTAGCGGAACAAATTACCACAAACTCGGTGGCTTTGAACAGTGGAAATGGCTTCCTTCACAAACCTGGAGGTTGGAATTCTGAAATCCAGGTGTTCACCGGGCTGTGCTTTCTCCAGGGGCTCAGGGGGCTCTGTTCATTGCCTCGTACAGTCTCCGGGGGTTGTAGGCAGTCCAGGGCTGGTGGCCGTGTCACTGTAGTCTCTGCTTCCATTTATTTCCATGTGGCATCTCCTCATCTCTCTGTGCTGTTCCTCTGTGTGTCTTTTACAAAGACTCATGGTTGGATTCAGAGCCTGCTCACATAATGGAAGATAATCTCATCATGAGTTGCTTACCTTAATCACATCTGTAAAGACCCCTCTTCCAAATGAGGTCCCATTCACAGGTTCTGGGGAGGAGGATTGGGAGTTGTGCACAATTATTATAACTTAACAATAATCAATTTATTAATACAGAACGTGATCTTGAGGACCATTCATGTATTGCAAACTGTAATATTGCAAATATGTAGAAATATATCAAATCAATGGTAATACAACAGGCACAAAGTAAGAAAAAAATACATTATTTTCACTAGTGCAGTGTTTTGGTTTTCTGACCATTTCTCTGGTTCTCTGTGTGTATTTGTGTGGGGAAGAAGGAAGGCAATAGAGCCAAGGTTAAACACACACACGCACGCGTGCGCGCACACACACACACACAATGATGGCTTTTAAGCCCACTTGAGAACAGGAACGAATCGGCTTGACACATCTTCAAAGATTCGCTTTCACTTTCTGTAAATTTGCTATCCCAGTGGAGGCTCACCTCCTTTGTATAAAAGTAGAATGGCACAAAAAAGGTAAAAGGCATCAGATATATTTTCTCTGTATCTTTTGGAACAGAAAGAGTGGAGAAAATGTTAATTTTTTCGTTTGAAATCCATATGACCGCGTTTCAAAGAATCACCATTTCTAAGAAGGAACACTCTTGAGTGCCTCAAAAGCATTCAAACAGAAAAAGTGTCGCTTCATCCACCAGCGTCGTCAGAGTCACTTCAATGTCCTATCATTTGTGCATGACCAACTCGTATGTCAAATGGACTGATTCCTAATTCTGATTTTAATTATTTTTTTACAGTCGATTGCCTTATACCAACTCCACATATCCATAAAGGCAGTAGAGAGCTGGAGTCGTTGCATGTGATGTTAGAGTTTTAATTAATATATATATATATTTTTTTGTAGCTGGCAGAATTTCAGATGTATTAACCATGTTAAACAATTAACTTCACACTGGCTAACAAATGCCTTACTGGTATTTTTAATTCACCACTCAGCCTGTAAGCTAGGAACGCTTTAGAAGGTGGCATTCTTAACGCTAGTGAATAACGTCCAATGCATTATTAGACTTTTCATGCTTACAGCTTGTCTAAGTCCTCTTCAGAGGGATGCTTTTCTTTCTTTCATAAGAGAATATCTTCACCGATGCAAATTTGTTTTCGTGGTATTTGAGGAAGATGAATCTGAGCTCTAGTTGGGGTTTGCTAAGCAATGAGGTATATGGTTTGCCCTCGGCCCTTCAGGGGTCTTTGGATCTCACAGTCAGATCTTAAGCGGAAGGTCGGGGCATATTGGCAGCGTCTCACCTGTGGTCCGATGCCCTGTGGTTTTTGGTCTGTCTGATGCTTCTTGGGCAGAACTAAGATACCTTCTCTTGCTTCCTTCTTATCTGCCTGTGAGGAAGGCTAGGCGTAGCCTCACAATCCTAAATCAGGCTTCTGAGTTTCTTTGAAAACAACATGAAAAACCACAACTCTCGATACCACTCCAGGGGTTCTTCTCGACTCCTCCTTATTATGTGGCTTCATCACGAGAGGACCTCAGCCATGTTAAGTGTCGCTGGCCACTGCCCTTTCCCTCTCTAGCCATGTCCATCCTCCCTCCCCCTGCTGCATGCTGGGATATGTAGTCACCGAATGGATTCAGAATAACAGGTTCTTGGAGTCAGGCTGGGAAGGGCTCCTCCAGCTTTGATGCCTCAGGATATCAGGGGAGTGGGGGAGGGGGCCAGCTCCGTTTTAAAGTGGCTGTAGACCTTGGCTATCAATCTGGGAGTAAATAGTAAACTCTTCCCAGAAAGTCTCTGGCATTTACTCAAGCTTTTTGTTTGCTTTGTTGTTTTTTACATGACATTTAAAAAAAAAAAAAACAAATACTGAATTGTTTAAAATAAGGGTAAGAGTTTTGCCTCATTATTCTACTCCCATGAGAGGAACAGTTTTAACATTTGAAGGTGTCTCCTATAAGTATTTTTAATATTCAAAGAAGCATATCTGTATGTACCTGTAGGCATTCTAGTGTTGCTTTTCAAATTCAGCTCCATCATGAGCATTATATATGTTGTCAGAAATCTAGCTCATTATTTGTCATCTATGCCTGTCATTCCACAGTTTAAATGTATTGTAATTTTTAGCCATTTATTTATTGTCGAACACTGATAGGTTTTTTTTTTTTTTTTTTTTGCTCTCACAAATCATGTCCCAGCGGTCATGCGTGTGCTTACATCCTTATGCAGTTCGCAATCGCCTCCCCTGGATAGACTATTCAATTTTCTGGGCCAGGAGAGTCATGCATTTTAAAATCTAATAGGTGCAGCCAAATTGCCTACTTAAAAAAAAAAAAAAAAGAAAAAGAAAGAAAGAGCAGGGATAAATGATTCAGCTTCTTTCATTGCCTGCGTGCTTGAGAGTTTTTGTCTTTGGTTTTTTTGCATAATTGTTTCTTTTGCATCGTTGTAACTGGATTCTGGAGAGGGGTCCACTGGTAAAGGCTAGTTTCCGGGTGTGGATGGCTAACCAGTATCTTTAACAACGCAGGTGCTATAGAATGTCACTCTCAGAACTCCTTTTATCTTCCAGGAGGAGAAATCTCTCAGCGCATTTACCGTGATTTCAGTAGAGGAAATTATTTTGATACATATTTGCTATTCCATCAAACGCCTGAAATAAATACATGAATTTCCCAGGGAATCTTGAATAGAAATTGAAGGATTAGACAGGTCAAAGTAGATAGCAGTAATAGTTGTCTCTTCCTTCTGTGATAAGTGTAGGTAAAGCCAGAGAAAATATTCTGTTTGTGTTCGCAGAGCAGGAAATAGGGATATCGTTGTCAAGCTCGGGGAAGTAAAAACAGGTGCACTTTGGTTCAGTGGCATACTTTTAATACCTGATCCCCGGAGGGGTTCGCAAAACTCCCCGTGTAGCCTCTTTTAGCCAATTTATTATTTTTTTTAGGGGTATTTACCATTTATACCTATGAGTCTCTTTATCTGTACAGTGTCTGATGTACTGTGTGGACAGGGACAAGTCATTTATTCTTTATTTTTCTGTTTTCACGCCCATGATGACAGAGTAATTCCCATATAATTGAAATGAGAGCATGACTGCTACAGTCAAGTCTGCCGAGGGCTTTAAAACCCTTGGAGAGAAAGGCAACATTAGCATAAATTGAGGCCTTTTTGATTTACATTTTGTAATGTATTTTTAATTTTGCTTTTAAGGCTGAATTTTGAATTTATGCTTTTTTTTTAAAATAACTTCTATCTTTTAGATTTAAACTTCTTACCATACAAAATAACCTTAGGTAAATGGTGGTGAAAAAGCATGCAATTCTTGGTTGAGTAATTTCCTTTTCTGTGGCTGTGTATGTATCCTCATTTTAATTTCCGATCACTCATATTTATGACTCATCTTAAATAGTAAAAGGTATTTTAAAATACTTTTTTTTTAAATGATGACATCGGTTAATGAAATCCAATAAGTTTCAGCAGTACACTTTAACAGTAAAGTGTGTATATATATATATATATATATATATATATATATATATTTTATACTGTGTGTTCACCTCCCATAATTAGATTTCTTTCTGTCACCACATATTTGACCCCCTTTACCCCGTCTACTTCTCCCCTACCCGCTACCCCCTACCCTCTGGTAAACCCTAGTTTATACTTTTTAAATGTATATGTGGAATTACTGATGATTTATTTCAATGCTGTCTTGAATAAATGTTTTGGTCTCTTCTGCTTGATCCTGAAAAGTTTAACTGTCAACATCTCTGTGTGAAGATGTGGATACGCACAAATGTGTATGTTTTTATATACGTTATGTGTGATTCTGTGTGTGTATACACACACATACACACATGCATGTATATATGTATATATACATGAATTTACATACGTAAGAATATATAGTCATACATAGGCACGCACTTATGTATTTACATATATATGATTATGAATATTTATAAACACATAAACACACTTTATATATATTTAAGAGTAAATGGTAATGTTCTCTCGTAAATATCTTTAATTTTGGCATGTCCTGGAATTCTCCACGAGACACCTTCTGCTATATTAAATCTAATTAACGTGAACATGCAGCAGAATATTAAAATAAAGACTTCCCCTGAATCGTAAATATCTTCCCCGATGACTAGATATAATAACATTATGTGTCCCAACTGCCAGAGTTATGTATTGTCAGCCAAAAATAATGAGTGAGAACAGGTTATCAAGTCCTACGCGTGAACTCTATCTGTTGATGGGACCTCCCACTTCAAGTCACTCATCACTCAGAACTTGAATTTCATAAATGAGATTCATCCCCTTTCCCCAAACTTGACCCAATTTCCTACTTGACCCAACTGTCTCCCCATCTCGCAGGCTGCGGATGATGGAGTGAGCTTTAATGCCCCGCCCCCAGTTCCATGATTAACCTAGGATACACATTTCAGAGTTCCTTGGATACTTATTTGCCTCTAGTGATGCTGTCATCCGAAATAAAACTTTTCAATATCTCTATTCATGCCCGTCTGCCTGCCGGTTCATTGCATGTTCTCCTAGGACCTAGCACTGTGTTTGGGTCCGTATGGGAACTGAACAAATATGTGTCAAATGCGTGGATCGACACGAGATTTACTGTGATGATTTATTAAAACACAACTCTCAGGAAGCTACTTTGCCGCGTGCCGAGTCCCAGTGGGTCTCAGATGCCAACGGGAAAGATCAGACCCCCCTCACTGTAGCATTTAGAGCTCATTAGCATCTCGCCCTCCTTATTTTTCTCACTGCTAACCTTCTGATTACTCTGTTGCAGTCTGGTTTTGAAATTCGCCCTACTATCGTATGCTTCGCCCTGAACCTAGCACGCCTCATGTTGTCATTTTGTGTTTTCATGCCTAACCTGTCCTCTAAACCCAAGGCTTCACTAAAGTTCTTGAACTTAACATCCCCTCTAGTCAGCTTTGGCCTGCGCTGGTATCTTTGTCCTTGGTACTCCCAGTGATATAATGGCAATACTGTTATTGTTTTGTTTGTTTATTGTTTGTTTGTTTTTAACACTGCTGCTTTTCTTGAGTGTACAGTTTCTCCCAGATCCTGAGAGTAAGAATCCACCCTTCCTTTCCCTTCGAGAATATAGACGGAGTTGATTGAATAGTGTGGGCAGGGCAGGTGGAATGTATATGCAGCAGGACAGAGAGCTGCTCGAGGGGGTCTGGAGGTGGGGACAGCTCATGCTAGTCCCCCAGAGTAGCCTCTTATAGAAAAGAAAGTTCACAGACAAGGCCCTGGAGGTGAATGGTCCCTCCTTCAAAACACGGCCCTGACGTGGCCTGGCTCGGCGTCTCCCCAGCCGCAGAAGTGTGGGAATACCACGGCCTGTTCCCTGGCTGTCAGTGAGCAGGTTAGAGGTTTTGTCAAGTTCCTTTAGGTAAAATCATGGGACCCCTATTGCATCCTATTATGCTACGTAGTCCTGTCTCGTAAGGTACTTCATTTGAGGCCATCGAGAACTGAATTTCTCTGGAAATGAACTCACTTTTCTTGTGACCGAGTATATAATTATTTCGTCAGCCTCAACTGCACGATTTCTCTAGGCCCCCGACAAAGTCACCAGACTGGCATCCTTAATTCTCCCAGCAAAGCTCAGCCTGGCTTTGTCCCCCCACCTCCCGCACCCCTTTGTCCTCATTCCGTGTTCCTCTCCTGCTGTCTTTGCCACACTGCTCCTCCATTTTCTCAAATGCCCTCAATTTCCTCTGGACACAGGACATTTCTGCCTGAAATGTCCCTTTCCTTGTCCACAGACCCCCGTCACTCTCTCAGACGAGCTCAGATCCCCCTAGTGCAAGTATGCGGGGCTCTCAGCTGTCTTACTTTCATAGTCGTGGGCACAGCTAAGATATCACATTTCTGAGTGACAACCTGATTACTGCCCATCTTTCCCATTAGATGAGAAGCTTCTCGAAAAGATGGACAGTGTCTGTTTTGTGTCATGTTTGTATCCCAGTGCCCAGAGCCTACAAGGCTCTCAGTACATTTTTATTAAATTAAGCGAACTGGGGACCTAAATTTCCCTTGTGAGTCTAGTTATTCTACTACAGAGACGTATGGAGTATGTCTGGAACATTGTTATCGCTGGTATCGAAACATTCTAAAATGCAAAAGAAAGCAAATACACACGAAAAGATTTCGAAGCATCAATAGTTGAAAACAGGACTTCTCTTAGCTATGTAAGTATACATTTAGCCAAATAGCAATACTTATCTTTTATACAATAAAGAGGGCATGTTGACAGTTTTTTGTTTGTTTGTTTATTTTGATAGGGTATCTTTTCTCCCTCAGCATGGTTTTTAGAAACGTTAAATTCACCTTAAATATTAATATTTTTCTAATTCCAGGGAAGAGTGTACACAGAAATCATCTGAAGCCTCCTCAAAGCCTTTTAATTTCCAGTGGAGGGAGGATAATGATTTTACCGCTCAACTTTGTTGTACAGAGTTTTCTCAGTAGAATGAGCACTAAACCAGTTATCCAGAAAGTTTATGTTAAAGGACAGACGTTCAAAGAATTATTCCACGAGACTTCTCATGCCTGAATCTTCAGAGAATGCCCGTGTGGTTTTGTGATTCAAAACTATAAGTAATTTTGAAAGGGAGAGAGACGTTTGATGGCTTAATAAGAAAAGGGTCAGTTTATCCTGAACACTGAGGTTGCTGAATGCAGAGATACTGTTTATAAAGATAAGGCTTTTTTTCCCTCTTTCTTTTTGTAGCGAATTTTGTGTATGAGAAATACCTGCTTTGACCTTCTACTTTCCCACCTTTACCAATAAAGCAAATGACATGTAGTATTTGAGTGCAGCCGCAGAGGAAAAAGCACCCATGACAAATGTCTTCAACTCCTCGTTCCCACTCATGAGACACTTCCAGCCAAGCAGGAAGCTCAGCCAGCGCTGTCACATGAGCAGGTCCTGGCCCCTGCTTCTCCCCTACCTGTCCTTCCCAGAAGTGTCCTCAGCATCACACTCTCTGACTTTGGGGTTTGGCCCCACCTCACTCCAGAGGTCCCCCTTTCGCTGTCCCTGTGGTTCCTTCTGAAATACAAATCTGATCACTCTTGCATTTAAAACCTTTAAATGACTACTGACAACAACAACAGGTAAATATAAAAGTTTTATGCCGTGCCAGGCACTAGTCCAAGGACTTTACATACATTAGGTCATAATTATGTCCTGAGATGTGAATCAAGAGCCGACATCAGTCATCACTTGGGTGCCATCATTGAGTTAATGTGAATTGAGTGCCTATTTTGCCCAGGCACTGTTCTGAGGTGTATTACAATTCATCGAATCCTAACAATATCATATGTATAAGGACTGTATGTGTATATGGAACTGAATCACTGAATAAGGGTTAAGTAACTCGCCCAAGGTCAAGGCCATTAAGTAGATAGCATTCGGATCCAGGCACATGAGCCCGCACCTGGTTCTGAGGCACCTCTCCTGCCACCTGTCCAGGTAAGCTTCCCACTGTCCGAGCCAGGCTCCCAGGGCTCACCTTGCTCTTCTCTCCAAGGTCAGTGTTTGTTGGCGTTGCGTTCTCCTGCCCTTCTCCTCATTCTTCCACACTGGACACAACAGATGCTCTCTTAGGTGACTCCTTTGCCTGGCCTAGCTTGATTTCACGCTAGCTCCCCCTCTCTCTTCTATAACCCGTTTGTCTGTGGTCTGTGACCTGGGATACTCACAGCTGAAATGTATGCTAGAAGAATCAGCCATGGTTATTCCCAGACAGGTTTATGCTAACCGTACTATTATTGTACCCATCTAAATTAACTAAATATTATACAAATTGATGAAACATGAGTGAGAAAAACAGTAAAATGTTTTGAAAAACTAACCTATGATGCGTTTGCTCCTCTAAATGGCTGTCAAATGTGGCGAGACAACTGTGAACGCCTAGGAAAGATCTGTAAATGTCTGGAAAAATTACGTGTTCAGATTCTGTCACAAATATCGTGAATTTCCACTCCAATGTAAAGACACGAAAACTGCGCATTATAAACAGTACAGCATGAGTATGGTTTGGAAAAGATCCGCAGAACTTTAACGTGTAGATTTATGTACTAAGAGAGTGGCTTCGTGTCTCAAAAGATTGATGAATTGATTGTGCATTATGTGGTTTATAATACGATGATATGATTAAGAAATGAAAATATAGTTTTTGGTATAATTTCTTGACTTACCAATTAAAAAAAAAAAGTAACCGACATTATGAATCTGGATGGTGTTGGATAAGGGGATTTCCAATCTCTGAAGTATGGCGCCATATTGTAGCATCACACTAGTGATTTGGGTTGGGGTTTCCTAACGTTAACCTGTGAGGCACTTTAGATCTCTCGTTTTCACTTTTGAACTTTCTTGCCTTTTGCCTGATACGCCTTTTCTTAATCTTCTTTTTACTTTTAGATATAACGTGCTCTGCAATTTTTTCCCAGATGTCCCAAGACTGGCTATATGCTTTGTTAAATGTCTATTGCAGACAACCCAGAGAAAAAATACATGGTAATTAAACATTTTGAGGACATGATGAATGTATTTGTCCTTTTCACTTTTTTTTTTTTGCTTTCATGAGGAAGACATTATAAGACAGTTTTTAAAAAATATGATTATAAGGATAAAAAAATAAATCAAACTTTCCTAATGCTATTATTCTATCCAAAATAAATGACCATGACCTAAAGATGAATAATATTATGGTAGAACCCACATGACAAAGGGAATTATGCAAAATTTTGATTTGGGAATGATTGGCTCTAAAACTTCTTTTTTTTTGTCCCTTAGATATTATGGTCAAGCTGATCATTTGCAGGAGGGAAAGCTGTTAATAGTAGATATGTGAGGGCAAGGCAGGTTACTAAATATAAAACATAACTGAGACAGTAAATAATGAAGTCAGGTTTAGGTGGATATGGAGGTTTCCATGGTAAGCCTATTTCATCTAATCAAAGCAGTACTTTGTAATCCTGACGAGAATATAATTATAAGCACTTATTATCTAAGTGTGGTGATTTTTGATAAGGTGAGACAGGAGTGCTTTCATCAGAATGAGGTGGGTATCCAATCAGAAGATACAGAGATTATTTAATTACGCGGTTCTGGTGCTTAAGAGGGAACACGTGCTTCTCTTGGACTCACTTTTCCTGCAAATAGCTGTTTTCCCCTAAAATGCACTGAGCCGTAACTCTGAAATGTACTGAAATGTTCTTGCTTCCCTGGTGATCCTTCTAGAGCAAGCCCCCCAAAGCAGTGCAGGGAGCAGATTATAATTAGGTCTCAGAAAGAACCGTCACCCCAGAATGAAGTGGCCCTATAGCATGTGTACTAAAATACTGTCCCCGTGGTCCGTGGAAGCGTGGCAGAAAGCAGGGGCACCTCTGGGGGAAGATTAGTTCCATCAAACGTATCTGCAGGAATGCTTTCTGGGGACAACTGGCCGTTCACTGGGGTCCATTTTTGCCCTGGGCCGCTAGTCCAATGAGGATAATTATGTCACTTTTTCAATCAATGCACTTCAAATGTCCCCCGTTGACTACTAAATAGAGCATATGCTTCTTAGGTGGATATTTAACGTTCTCCACAGACTGTCCATCTCCATCCTGCAAAAAATACCTTTGCTGGCTGCCATTCAAGCGTGGTCCAGCCAAACCAAAAGGATTCAGGGTTTTGCTAACACAATCTTCGATGTACTTTATTATCATCTCCATACCTTTTGTCACAGTTTGTACTTCTCATGACAATATCTATATTTTTCTAATTTTCCAGATAAGGGTCAGCCATGTCAGAATTGATTTTTTTTCTTAAAGGAATATAGAATAGTAAAATGCAGAGGCTTTTTAAAATCTTGATTCAAATCCTTTACTATTTTTCTTATTTGACAACACCTAAATAACTGTCATTTAGTACACTACATGGCCCATACATAATAAATAATAAATAGATAGTAGGTATTATCATCATTGTATCGCAAATCTAGAACTTATTACATTCTGCTTTGTATTATAATTTCTATGTACTTACTTCATCTCTTGTTCTATATTATAAGGCCTTTGAGGTCTTTTATTGCCAGACTTTTTCATCCTCCAAAGATCCTCCAAAATGTACATTTTAGATACTCATTTACTAAATGCAAATCGAGTTGAATTGATAGAAATGTATTTCACTAATCATGTTACAAATTACCATCAGATGTGGCCTAATCAAGCACTGTATGTCTCAACGATACTTGCTCTCCACGTAACCTTACAGTTTCAGTGCGAACCAGCCTATAGAGTTCATAAAATGAACCCATTCAGGTGTCTAAATTTTATATACTTTGAGTTATTTTAGTTTATAATCAGTTATTTTAGTTTATAATTAGTTTATGACTATTTCTATAAACTGCAAGCCATCGATTTTCTTTAAGTGATTCATTTTATTATTTGAAATGTTACTGAGTGAATTTACTATCTAAAAACTAAGACAAAATGGTCTTCACTAATCAAGATGGCAACTAATAGCCTTCATAAACAGTTATCTTTCACCGGATACCTGTACCCGCATTCAACTCAAGTTTTTCTAAGAATTTCATAAATGAGGCTTCCATCAACATGGGTAAAATGCCCACGAGGAAGATTTTAAAAAAGAAAACTTTGAAATTTGGTTTTCACCATTTTGAGTTTTAAAGGTCAATTAATACAAAGTCTACTGCTGTTGACAAACTATTTAGCCTGTCCAGGTCTCCAGCTTCTTATCTGTAAAGAGGCTGTGTTGCTTGAAGATCTCCAAAATCCTTATCAACTTAAGATATTATATGATGCTGTTATCAAAATGAAACAGCAGCCTCTAATTGTTTATACTCGACTGTGAAGGGCTACTCCCAGAATTCACAGTCCTCCATCCATTTAGTCAATATGTATTTATTGAGCACCTATGGAGAATATAGGCAGGCTCTGTTTTAGGGATTCAGAAGACAGCATTGAAAAAAATAGAGTCTCTGCTTTGTGGAGTTTACAGTCAAATGTGTAAGTGGTAACAAAACTCAAGTAAACAGTGAGGTAGATTATAAAGCTAGGAAGCAGAGAAGTACCATGAAGAAAAGTATGCTGAGGAGTAGAGAGTGACAGGAGGAGTTAATTTAGATAAAAAAGAAGATATTTAAATAGGAGCAGGGCACACAGATTAGGTCAGATAATGAGTCTGGAGGAAGGGTATTCCATGCAGAGCCTGGCAGGTGCAGGAAAGGGCTAGTGTGGGCAGGGCAGGGGCGCCGGTACTGAAGACTGGACCGGGTGGAGGCGGAGAGAGATGAGGCTCAGTGCGTAGGGAGGCGCCAGACCACACAGGATGGTGACTCCAGGTGAGGCTCTTCTGCCCCACAGGGGACATTGAGCAGTGCCTGGTGACCTCTTTGGTTGTCAAAACTGTGAAGGGTGTGTTGCTGGCCTCTATTGTGTGGAACAGGGGTGCTACCTAACGTCCCAGACTGGACATCCCTCATGCCTGAGAATCATCTGGCTCAACATTTCCACAGCGCCAAGGCTGGGGAGGGACCCCAAATGTAAGGGCGCACAGGTCCTGGTAAGAAACCCGGATTTCATTGTAAGTGTGATGGGAAGCTCTTGGAAGATTTTCAGCAGTGCAGGGGTGTGGCACGACTGGTCTTGTTGTGTGGAGAAGGACTCAAGATGGAGGGGAAGAGAGACAAGGAGGCCAGTGAGGAGGTGACCGCAGGGGTTCAGGAGGGGACACCAGTGGCTTGGACCAGCGTGCCCGCTGAAGAGGAAGGAAGTCGTCGCTGAACTGTGGGTGTAAATCAAAGTGAATCCTGATTTTTTTTTTCCTTTTAGCTATGGTTTTGCTCTTTGGCTTCACAGTTTCACAGGTGATTTATATCATTTAAAGTTTACTAGGAGGACAGCAATTGGCCCACGTGGCCGCACATCAAGAGGATGTATGTGTCCGTGAGAACCAACTCTTTCATTTATAACTTCACAGCAATATGAGAAATGACCTATTTTTAAGATTCGCTTTATCGGCTTGAATCCAATTTCTAACAGGTCAGACGTTCACCGTACAAACTCAGTGGATATAGAAGTCAATTTTATGCTGTTTAATATTATTCCGGGTTACATCAGAGGTTGAGTGAAACCTCATTAGAAGTGATTTTCTGTTCATCCTACGTGAATGGGACATTATCTGAATTTTCTCTTTTATAATGGAAAAGTCGGGCTTACACTCGAGAGCACATTTTTTGGAGCCTAAGAGAATTGCTGTCTCCTTACTTGAGTCTTAGGTCATTGATGGCAATTATTCAGAGATAAGGATGAAACAAAATATTCTAGGAAGCTTTAAGTATTCTTTATGTTTACGGCAAAGCCATCTGGTGTCTGGGCAGTCTGATCCATAATCTCATTCACGCGTTGTATCCAGGGAACTCATAGTAAGGACCCTGCCACCATGTAAGGGTCCTATGCAGAGAGAAGAAAAAACATTTTTTCTGACTTTCGAGCCATTCACTTACTTGTTTACATATGTATTCTGGTATCGCAGACATTATAATATGGATTTATAAGACAGGTTCATGAAGGCTGAAGCAATTTGGGATTGAATTAGCAAGAT
This sequence comes from Macroglossus sobrinus, assembly GCA_004027375.1. Taxonomy (NCBI): domain Eukaryota; kingdom Metazoa; phylum Chordata; class Mammalia; order Chiroptera; family Pteropodidae; genus Macroglossus; species Macroglossus sobrinus. The sequence goes on along the minus strand of PVKZ01003925.1, from coordinate 23,610 downwards.
CCCTTGTTCGGTACTCTATAAAACCTAATTTATTCTTATTTATATTTTATGAAGAATAATGTGTAGTTGTCAAATGTGTAATCTAATATGGTAACTCTTTTACGAAGTCATTATATTCTCTATAATATTGTTAGTTTGAATGAAACTGTTAAAGACAAATTAAGGAAGATTTAGTTGGAAAAATGATGGATGATTAAACTACTTCCTGCTGACTTTGATTAGGTAGCTACTATTTTGCAATACTGATCATATAAAAAAAGGCTCTTTGTGCAAATTTAACGTTTCTAGCTTGTTCTTGTGACATCGTTGTATATAGAAATGTCATCGGTAGGTAATTAAAACTTAAAAAAAAATTAAAAGCAGTAAATGAAAAGTTATGTTCCAAAGATGGTACATCATGCTACCCTTTGAAGATCAAATAGCCTAAGAACCATTGTATGCAATAATGAGTAGAGTTAACAGAGAAGAGAAACAAATTCTCAAAAAATAAAATCGCAGGCTTCCCTAAAGAACAAAAGAAAACAAAGCAAATCAGTCAGTTCATCTACCTTGATTAAAGAGTTGTCTTTGTGTCCTAGAAATTCTAGCCTTAAAAAAATAAATAAATTATCAACTCCAAAACAGGAGTACAAAAGCAGATGGCTTCCAGATCTTTCCACCCATAAGAAGATAATAAGTTTTGTTTCGAGGACTGTGGAGAATGGTGGCAAAGTTCTTTTACTGTAATGAACCCAGGAAAAAAGACTTTGAAGCTGGATGGGATCTTCTGGTCTTTTATGAATTATGTCAGGAAGGACCAGAGCAGCCTCGGCCCATCAACAGATACCTTCACCCTCACATCTTTCTGTCTTAATTTTAATCATAGATGGGGAGCAACCCCTCAGGAGGCTGAGAACATTTCTGTGTTGTTGTTGTCGTTCTTGTTGTTATTGGTTTTGTGTTTTTGTCATTGCTGTGTGTGTGTGTGTGTGTGTGTGTGTGTGTGTGTGTGTTTTGTTTTGTTGCTTTTGCCTTTGAAAGGTGGCTGATATGCCACCTTATAATATACCATTATGACGTAAAGATTCTTTGGACTTATAGGGACTGGAAAAACAGCAAATGCTGTTTCTTTTTCTTAAAAGGAGACACGAAATTCTCATGGGAAAGATAACCTCTCTATACTAAGCACAGTAATGTCCTTATCATCAAAGACAAGAAGTAGAGATGGAGAATATTCTGTACACACAGATCTTGTAAAATAATTCTTATCTGCCTTTATCCTTTATCCCCTCACCTACGGAATTCAGTTATTTTTCCATAATTGCTTCTCTTTGTTCAACTTACTGTAGAAACATGTATGTTCTGCCATTTCGTTGGCTCTTCATTTCTTAGGAGGGCTCCTGGGTCATGTAAAATTCATATACATTTGTATACAGTAAGTTCTCATTTAATGTGATGGATAGATTTGAAAATTTAAGCAAAACGATGTTTAACAAAATCAGTTTCTCCATAGGCTACTTGATATAAACAAGAGTTACTTTCCTGTGACATCTCATCGATGTTATAATGAAATGACACAAACACAACAACATTAGTCAAGGGCCCGCTGTACTTTTCTTAGTTAAAATGTTTCATGTTTTAAAATCTTTAGAGGGTAGAGGTTTAATGTTGCCTCCCATCTGCCTTTTTCTTTTTTTTAGTTTTTGGAATCGATACTCAACTTTCTGCATACTGAAGGCATTGCAATATTATCATAACTAAAACAGAAATGTTTGCTAATGGATATCCTACTGGAATTAACATTTGGCAAATCCTTTGCATAGTACAGTTCCCTCACCCACCAAATTGAAACCAAGGAAAGGTCTAAAATATCACAACTCATTAAAAAATCGGTATTTTAAATAATACTAAAAGAATCTGGAAGCTACATGTAGGAACCTGGATTGAGGGAAGACTTTTTAATGAAACTGAAAGAAAATAAGAAGAGAAAAATCAATAATAATGTCTTTAGAATGAAATAATTTAAATATATTTAATTTTTCTGTACAATTTTAATGACTGGATATCTTCATTAGAAAGTGACTTAAAAAATACTTGCCTTAATTTATGATTGTCTGTTTCAAGGAAATAATCACTAACGTAAAATAAATCTTTCTCTTTGTAAGTGAATATTATTTGAATTCCATACGATCTAATTTACCTATCAGCTGTTATATATTCTTCATATCTCTACTCAACTATTCATAACCTCTTCCCTGACTATTCCAGCCTAAAATCATACCTTTGAACACCTATGCAGTTAGCAAAATCGGACATTTATTCATTTATCTCTTTATTCATCAACTATTTTCTTTGAGATGCTTGTTAAATTTTATCTATGGTCATTTAGACTGCCATTTATAGATTTTACAGACCACTTTCATTGCTTATGTTTTGAATCATAATGTAAGTTATAATGTCGGTAGAGGGACAGCATTTTATTCTTTCCTATGCCCTCCCTCACACCATTTTTACTGTTTCACATAATAGCTATTCGATAAATGTTTACTTATAAGAAAGAAAATCAGAGTTCCTACTGTCACAGAGTTCGTAAGCTCATCTTCATGAAGTGACCATATGACACCTGACATAACACAGCATAAACTGTTGCCTACTGCTGAGTTCATCAACATAGCCAAAATTCGTGTTATATCCACGGCCCGTTCCAGCATGAATGAAACCTAATGTTTGGTAAATGTTGACATCTTTCTTCAATTCACACTCTAATTGAAGTGATTTTCAGTGTCAGCCATAGATATTTTCAAATGTATGTTTAACAGGAGAAAACATTCTGCATATTAAGGAAATGGTTACATTTATGCTCCTATAATCCTGATTTAGAAAAATAATACATCAAGAATATTCATCACTAAAAAAAAAATTCTCAGCTGTACTGAGCATGCATATTAAATTTATAAAATTAATTCTGCAACTGTATTGTAAAGATGTGCAAATCTAGCTTTTAATTTAAATGAACTAAATAGATTTGTTCTGATCACCTAGCAACAGTCTACAGTCTATTTAGAAAATGACATTTCATTTTTTTCTAATGAAAAGATGTTAAGACCTATTCTTCAGCCTCTCAGGTAGCTATGATCCGTGCTCAAGGGACCTGGTTTCTCTAGTCTTTGCCTTGCCACTCACTCATTAGGTGACTTCTTCTAAATTTTTTTTCTTTTTTTTTCTTTTTTTCTTTTTTTGCCTCTATCTGTACAAAGAGGAGCTATATTAGATCATTGCTGAGGTCTTTCCAACTGCGATCCTCAGAAACATCATCACTTACCAGTAGCTTGAAATATTATTGTCAACTTAGCTTAAACTCACTGTGTATTAATTCCATACACTTTGTATGGAACCTCTAATTCCATACAAACTACAAGCACAACAATATCGAGTCTCCATACTTCAGCATTGAGTTACTAAGTGAGTTTAACAGTTGGCAGCCTTTAGTTAGGGAAGAGAATGGCTATGTTGAGTCGCAAAAAAGTGTACCATGTTGTGAGAGCACAGAGGTCTTTGGGGGTTTTAGAATCCTGATTCTGACCATGGATTTTAAGAAAGAACATTTATCTTTATTTATTAAAGCATTTCAGGCTCACTTCCCTGCTTTAAAATCTTTCTTTAAGATAAAATAGGCATTGATGGCATTTCATGATCAAGTCCCACAGAAACTCCGATCTCATTTCACTGAGCTGATCTCATTTTGTCTGGTATTAAGATAGCTATTATTTTCCTGATTTCTTTTATTATTACCACATTCTCTATGTCCTTTTGTTCTATGTATCTCTCTTATAAATAGAATGTAGCTAGAATATTTTCCCACTTGGACAATTGTGTTTTCCAATTAGCTAGATAAGTCCATTTATTTTTATTACGATTATTGATATATCTGGATGCCATTTTATTTTCCATTTTCTATTGCTCCTCCTTTTTCTATTTTTTTTTTGTATTTCCCTGCATTCTTTTGCATTAGCTGAGTTTTTAAATCATTTCTCCTCTCCCATGGATTAGAACATTATAAACTATATATTTTTATTATTATTAAATTGTTTTAAATGCATACTGACCAAAGTCTAAAGATATTATATCTTTACTCTTCACTAGAAAAGTTTAAAAACCATAGAAAAAATGTATTATTAATTAGTTCCCTCCTTTCTACAGGTTATAAGTCCTCTCTGGTTCCTTCTTACATGAGGGCACTGATCGCTTCATGAGACCCTGTCCTCATGGCCTCATCTAACTCTAATGATTTCCCAAAGGTCCCATCCCCGAAAACCATCATCCTGGGGAAACGGGCTGCAACATATGAATCTTGAGACATAACTCAGTTTCTAGCACAAGGTAATTCAATTAAAAATAATAGTCTCTTCAAAAAATGCTGGAAAATTTGGATTTTCATATGCAAAAAACAGAAAAAGAAAAAAAAGAAAAAAGAAAAAAGAGAAATTTGAACTTTTCTTACCATATTAAAAAAATGCTAAAACAATAAAACTAGAAGAAAAATAGGGGAAAATTTTGCAATTTTTGATCATACAGAGATTTCTTATGGTGTAAAAAGTGTGTACCATAATAAAGGGAAAAAATGGCTAGATGGATTTCATCAAAATTAAAATACTTGGTTGAAGGAAAAAAATTTAAGAAAATGAAAAAAAAAATACATGCCACAGATTAGGAGAAAATATTTGCCAAAACCTATATCTGATAAGAGTTATATTCAGACTATATAAAGAAATCATACAATTTATTAATAATAAGAAAAACCACCTACTTTAATTTTTAAAAACTAATAGTTCACCAAAAAAAAGAGCAAATGACAAAATAAGTACTAAATGCACATTAAAACAACTACATGCCCGTAAAATGGTTAAAATTTAAAAGAACGATAATTATCCAGTGTCAGTGAGATATGGAATGTCTGGGGTTCACACGTTGCTGGTGTAGCTGCTCTGGAAAACAGTTTGACTGTTCAACAAAAGGTTAAACATTTGGTTACACGACCCAGCCATTTCTCGGACAGATACCCAAGAGAAACGAAAATGTGTGTCCACACAAACGCTTACTCTCAAATGTCCATAGCTGCTTTCCTGATAATAGACCAAAGCTGGAAATAACTCGTGTCCATCAATTAATGCCTGAGAAACAAATTGTAATATATCAACATAACAGTAAACTATTAAGAAAAAAATGGCAACAGATTACTAATACATGCAACAACATGGATTGATCAAAGGCATTAGACTATTAAGCCAGAAATCAAAAAACACCCATTGAATGATTCTATTTATATCTGTCTTTCCATTTAAACAGTATATTTTTAAACACAAGTTTTTTTTTATAGTGACTTTGTGCCAATTCAAAAGAGATGATTGACTGCTTTAGATTACTGTATAAACTGTGACAATGAATAAAATTTATTTTGGTTTTTCTGACTTTTCATTAGTACTTTTTGTGAAATAACTATTTTTATGACTTATATTGGCCTATTTTGGGAGGATTTTCTTTTCACATCAGTGGACACTTTTTACATGGTTTTCTTCCACGTTAAAAAAAAGATGCATGGATTGGAAAATCCACATAAATCGATGGATGGGTGTACATAAAACTGTAGACAACACCAGTCCGTAGTAACAGAGGGCAGCTCAGCCATGGTTACATGGAGCTGAGGATGGAGATGTTGGCAGATTTGCCTGCAGAGAGGCACAAGGAAACTTCTGGATTGTTCAAGTATTTTATATCTTCATCTAGTGATTATGTGGTTATATAGACATTCGATACTCTGAATCGTTTGCTGAAAATGGCTGAGTTATAGTTAATATAAATCATACTCTAACAAGGGGACTCTGCTGTCAATTTGTTACACTTTTGAGGATAATCTACCTTTTTTTCTTCCTCTGGCAGCTTCTCAAACATTTTTTGGGGAGGAGGTCTTTAGTGTTTAGAACTTTCATTGCAATGTTTCAAGGTGTGACTTCTGTCTACTTATTTATTTGTGATTCATTCTGAGTCCAGAATCTTTGAATTCATGCTGTCACCAATTCTGAAAAACTCTACCGCTGTCTCTTCAAATATTACCTCTTTCTTGTTTCTTTTTATTCTCTTCTTTTGGGACTCTGATTATACTTGCTATATTTTCTAGTAATGTTCTGTATGTCTCTTTAACATCTTTTATATTTTTTATTTTTTTAATCTGTGCTAAATTCCAACTAATTTTTTATAGATATATATTATGGTTTAATACTCTTTCCTTTAGTTTATACCACTCTGCTTTGTTGTTCTCCAATTTAATTATATATTTTAAATTTTAGAAGTACTGTTTGGTTCTTTTTCAAATGTCTGTCCTTTGAAAATAGGATAGTGCTCTTGCTCATGTTTTTAATTCTCTTTTAAATTATATATATATATATATATATAGTTCTCTATCTATAATGCTCTTTTAAATTCTCTCTCTATATATAAAGTATATATATAGTGCTCTTGCTCATGTTTTTAATTCCCTTTTAAATTCTAAATATATATATAAAATTTATATTCTATATTTGATAAATCCAGTATTTTAAATCCTTGGGGGACTGATTCTACTGTGTATTGTTTGTCTTGACTCATTAATACTGGCTAGATTCTTGTCAGTTCTGTTCTTTTGGATTCTGAGGTCCTATTGGCTGGGACTTTCATCACCTGAGAGCAAGATGTGCATTCTGAGAGGAGATTTTTTTTCTCTTCCAGAGACAAACCCTAAATAGGCAGGTGTCCTTCTTGTTTTCCTTTCCTGATGGTAGGTTACCTTTTTCCTAGTCCAATCTGCAGGTGATGATAAAAAAGATCCAGTTTCAATTTCTGATCTTCCTGAGTCCCAAACACTCCCTCGGCTACTGGTCTCTTTATGAAAATGAAAACCCAAAGATCTAGAATCCAGGGGCCAGTAAACATCCTCAGGGCAGCCACTACTTTGAACATTGAGAAATTCAATGGAATGCTTTGAATAATAAAGAAAAACATATTCCAATCAGTCATGAATTATTAACACAAATTACCTAAGTTAAGAACATGATGTGTGTGATTTGAGAAACACTTTGAATATGAATGTGTTCCTTTTTGTTGTATCAAGGATTAAAATGACAATTTTATATTCAATTGATGACACTCAAAAGATTTAGAGACTTAAAAGAATAACTGTTGTTTTCAAGGTCGAACAAACTGGAGGCAGTCGTTCTTCATTCCATTTATAAGACCCAGGTAACTTGTCTTGGTAAAGCCAGTACTAAAAATGCCTTTTTGTAGATAGGCAGTTAGAATATCACACAGAACCCATTTCTGAATGTCAAAACCAAAAGTATTTGCAAGCCATAGATATATACAACCTTGTAGGCTGACACCTCACTTAACTGTTAAATCACCTAAAAGATTATCTTGTCTTTCTTTTATGTGAATTCAGGAGTACAAGGCTATTTAAAATTCCTTCTCTAGAGGAATTCTATTAGGAGTATTATATTTCTTTGGCAGTCCTAAAAGGAACCAGCTCAATATTTTATCATTATATATTTTTTAAAGCTACTTTGAGTTATTTTTTGAACTTTATATCGAAACCTGAGAAATAGAATATGCGCTATGTATATGGCATGAATTTTACTAGGGTTCTACAGCTCAGAAAGTTCTTTCACACCTGTCTGGTATCTAGATGAACCGTTGTCTACTAGTATTATAACATTTCAAATGTATAAGTGGTTAGTAGGTGAAAACACAAGTATCTGGCTTGTGTTTTGACCTGCAATTCTGCATTTTTGAATATACACAAACAGTGCTTTCACACATTAAGTCTTAGAGTATCCTGGAAGGGCATAAGAATAAAAGAAAAAATATAAAGATTCATTGTACCATTAAAAATAGCCCACAGTCACAGAGCAACTGCGGGAAAAAGAAATTATTGAAGCATAACCCGGGTAATTTTATGCTGATAGATAGTAAAGGCTGAACACATTCTGAATTATGAAATGAAAGAAAATAGTGGAAACAAGAAGACTCTGGTGATAATAACTACCACACTTTGAGTTCTTATATATATATCAGAATTATATTGAGTGCTTTACTTAAAAACAGTCTCGACTATAAGAGAATCCATTTATTAGGGGTTTAGCACAAGCTAGGACAACATTTCACCATAGGTGCTATTATTTGCCCCATTTTGCAAACAAGGAAACTGACGTTTAGAATTTCATCCTCTTGCCCAAGATCACAGACATTTGAAAGTGAAGCGTTAGTCAGATAGAAAAGCCCACATAGGCTGATTACAAAGACTCTGATGGCAGCCTCTCCATTATATTTTTATTTAACTGCTAATGTTCATCTTTTATGCTGGTTTTATTTCATAATTCTGCGTGAATGATTATTGGAAGAGACAGAATGGGTCATTGTTTTCTTTCTAAGTATTTATCCAAAATGGCTCATTTAATAAGGTGAACAAATGTTTGGACTTACTGGGAGGGTGCGCCTTGCCAGAAATTAAGTGAAAGGAAAGGTCTATTCCCGATCATTAACACCTGATGTGGGATTTTAGTCCCTAGGGGCAATCCATCCCGTGGAAAAAAGCAGTAGTGATGTCGAGAACTAATCTTCATTTTAATTGAAGAACACTTGTACTATGGAACATAGGATGCGAAGATGTGTTCAGCTTGTATTTGCTTTTCTTTAAAAAGCTGAAAGTCTCCTTCCCAGTAGTAATTAAAAATTCACAGCAGTCGTGAACTGCCTGTTGGCTTCCTGAGACCACAATGCGGCTTCCTTGTGTGGGTGATTTACTGATCTAAGGCGAAGTAATTCAGCACTGAAATGATCTTGAAAATTCAAAACCGTTCTAGATAATGAATAGTTTTCATTTCTACAGTATCAATGTGTGTGCAGTTTTTACTGTTTATGTATTCTTCTGTACAAATACAACCCGCTAACTCACAAAAATGGTCTGATAGAGACTCCTTCAAAGAACAGCGTGCAGTGCTCAGTTTCTCATCTTAACTCTGTAGACTGGGAGTGGTATTCATTCATTCATTCATTCATTCCAACATGCATGGAGAAGCTTCTTTAGGCATTTTTCTGATGGCATTGGGAAATAAAAGAATAAAAAAACAGTCTCTGCCCCTTAAAGGATTTATTATTGTAGAATTGGGGGTAATATTATATTCTGATCCTGTCTCTTTTATGTAACTGGTTGTATCTTAATTTATTTAACCAGTCTTGTGCTGTTAGATATTTAGAAAGATGATTTTTTTTTTGCTTTATTATAAAAGGCCTTTTTGAAACACTCCTGGTAATAAATATTTGTGTAAGTTTCTGATTATTTTTTTGTTGTGGATTTCTACCAGTTGAATAACTAGGTCAAAGGCATGAACGTTTTAGCCTTTGAAGAAATTTGTGGGAAAAAAATTGGTACACTTGGCAAAAATAGGAAAAAACAGTTGTATCATTTAAATTGCCACCAATACTGTGTGAGAGAACCTTAAGGCTGTTTCCTTGTCAGCCTTAAGAAATTAGAATGTTCCGCTAACCGTATATTGATCACCGATCTTTAAATAATCTTCAAAACTGTTCAAACTTTCCTCATTTTTAAGAGCAATTTATAAAATCAAACAGCGCTAAGCAAAAATTTTCCAATGACATAGTTTATGTCTAACAAGAGATCACCCAGTTTTTTTTCTTACATATCCTGAATTTTAGAGTATTAAGAAGTAAGAAAAAGTGGTTTGAGAAGTTTCTTTGACTGAAAGATGAAGATTGCAGCTGACTAAGAGTTGAATATTGACTTAAAAGCAAATATTAGGGGAAAAATAGATTTGTATTGTCAGGGCTTATTGAATTTCATAGAAAAACATATTTAGGATATTGTGAATTGAGTAGTAGCAAAACATGTTTTGTGCTAGTGCATTTTATTTAAGCACAAAATGTCTACCTACAGAAATATGAAAAAAAAATACTGTGGCTAGGTTCACAGAATCCTATCCACATCTTAAAGATGAAGTAAGTTATGGCATAGCCTCGTGATTGACCTATAACAATCTCTTGAGTCTATGTAAAAGCATTTTTTGCACTTCCCACTTTTGTATACCTAGCTCTTTGATCTCTTTTCTGTTCTTATCTCATTGGTTACACTGTTTCTTTCTAGAACCATTGGACACAGAAAACGCTTTGTCAGAGTCCCCCGTGGCCACATGTGGGTTGAAGGTGATCATCACGGGCACAGTTTTGACAGCAATTCTTTTGGGCCGGTAAGTCATCACGTTGCTGATACCACTGGCTTGCGAAGGTAGGAACAAAAGTATGTCAATCAGATTATTTGCTCGAGTGATCCAGCCAAGAATTACAATGAGCTTCACAGTGGAACTGATTATGTTTGAAAATGTTCTTTTAAATATCAGCAGAGATAATTTAAGCCATCCAGGTTTACGCGTGTGTGTGTTTCATAGAAAAGAACGTAGACAATTCAGTAAAGTATGAAAAGATGCTTTCAGCTGACGGCTGAGCCCAATGAGAAGCTCTACTTTCTTCCCACCAAGGTGCTTTGTACCTTATGTTTTCAGTTAGTGTTTAATAGAAGTAATGTGTAAATAGCCAAAGATTTTTTATTCTGTTTGTTAAAAATGCAAGCATTGTGGAAATCAAACAGGTAAGTAACATTTTATCAGTATTTTTTTACTAGAAATGCAGATATTCCTAATGCCATGTTTATACTATGTATAAAATACGTATTGAAGCTGATATTTTATATATTTTTTCATTTTGAATGTGTACAGAAATTCTCTACTTATGAACCCCTGCAATAAGTCATTATCTAAAGTGAAGAAGCTTCTAGTTGATGAAAATTACACCTGATTTCTAGTTGCCTGTCTATTTAAAACCTTGACTCTTCATTCATTAGATTTTCCTAAAGCTAGACATATCTGTACTTGACATGTATGTATTAGGTGATATTGAACATCTTCAGATACGTTTGCAAGAGAAGTGTATCCAGAGCTTTGTCTAAAGCTGAATGTTGGTGGTCTATATAGTATGATAAGAGAGATGAGATCAGATAAGTGTTATGGATAAGTGGAAGAAAACTTTAAGAGACGACTCCTACCTTTTTTTCCTGGTTGTAATGATGATACAACTTTCTAAGGTCTTCCTTGCTTTTGAATCGTAATTATTACAAAACACAATTTAATCCTTGTAGGGTCTACCAAAGATGAGATGGACAGATCGAAAGTGGTGTAGGTTACTTGCCATATGGTAGGAGTGATCGTTATGAAGAAATTTAGCAGCAACTTGAAAGTGAAAGTAAATCCCCTGAAAGCAGTTTTCATTTCTCTCATTAATAATATCAAATCCATTTAATGCGTCATGTTTTGGGCCAAGTCCCCATTTAAAATGTTAGGCAACTTTAGTTTGGATTTTAATTGGTTAGGGTAGTGACTCTGAACTGAGATGTTAAAAAGTGTTTTGTTATCAGTGGTGGGGTGTGTGGCCAATAATAATGAGTTTGAGATCGGTCTGATTTTTTAAATTAATAAGTTAGAGCCAATGCGAGATTAGCAACATCGGTAATATTCTCAGTGAGCTGTGTTCCACGTGTTCCTTGTTTGGGAGGGAGAAGGACCGAGGTGAGGTGCACCTGCCCTCAGCATAGCAAATCCGCCGTGCAGCCTCCCCCGGCTCCCTGTCCTGCTCTGGACCTCATAGTAGCATTTTGAACCTTTGAACTGTGAGTTTACCTGTGAAAGTGTATCAGGTAGGGAAATACTCTGTCACTTACATCTTAAAAAAAAAAAAAAGTGAGAACCAGGTGTGAAGGACAATGTGATTGTGCTTATTACAGGAAGAAACTACAGTTTGCAAAATGTTGACAGATATAGCTCAGGTAGTGCTCTTATGCCCTTTGGTTTATGTGTTTGTAAACAAACCTACTCGTTAATTATAACTTGAACCAGTAATATGAGTCTGAAGCACAAAACTACGTTGAAATTTAGTGATTTTTTTTTTACTTTGTGTATGTGCGTGTGTGTGTGTGTGTGTGTGTGTGTGTGTGTGTGTGTGTGTGTATTCAGAGTGGCTCTTGATTTAGGGCTTGGACTAAGCTATAGATTTCCATTTACTTAACTAGTATTTCTTTTTTTGGTCAAAATTAGATGAAACTCTTCTAGGATTAAAGAAAACATTTATTAAAACATCATGGATTAAACTATTTGTGTTTGATGAGTTATACTACATACATTTTTACTTTTACAGTGAGCTCTCATGTTCTGTGTTTCAATAGAATTTATGAGTAGGAAAAAATAATGAAAATTATTAATGCCAACACTCCCAAACAAGTTTTAAAAGGAAGGATGGGGAAAAAAGTGAAGTAAAGTCCTGAAGTACTTATTTAAAGCTAATCTGTGATGTTTGAGTATCGTGAATTCTTATTGCATTTTCAATTTACGAAAGGTTATCCGAATAATAGGCTAATTATTTTAAAGTTTTCATAAATCTAAAAAACAAAAACTAAAGTTTTTTTTAATTCTAAAAAACTAAAATAATCTGGAATTTTAAAGTGCATATAGACTTGAAAATTATTATGTTTTTAATAATTTTCCATTGAATACTTTTTGGCTTATCAATAACACACTTGGACATTATATGTGTTTCATATAATGTGTGTCACCTCCAGGCTTTAGATGTTTGATTACGTCTCCCCTTGAAAGCAGTGAATGCACTTTTCTTCGATGTAAACAACCTATCTAAAGACGGCCAGGATTATCTCTAGGGTGCTTATCTTGACTTTGTGCTATCGATCGAAGGCTTTACCCTCTATTTTCCTCCAAAAGAACTTCAGCAGTGCATCCAAATACATTTAACATGCTTTAACTCTTTGAATAATAATTACCGTAGAATCTACCCAGTTCATTTTAAATCATTGCTTACTGGTAATCCTAATGGAGCTGCCTATTTCCATATTGAAGTAGACTTAGGTATAATCTAAAGAAGAATTTTAAAAAAAGAATGTCTGATTCTGTGTGTGTTTTTCTAGTTTGTTTTGTCACTTCCTATTTATTTTTTAAAATTTAAATTTCCTTTTCCAATCTGGCTTATTGCCATTAGACAAAGGCTCTCAATGGAATTAAATAATTGTATGAGTGAAAGATGAATCATAGAATACAAATTTAAAAGAGCAGTATGAAATTATAGTCACAGACTACACTGCAACAGTTGTCCTTTTAATTTGTCAGATGCCTTCATGGAAGGCAACTAGTTGACTGTCTGATGAACACAGACGATACGATATAACAAAACAGAAAATCAAATGACTTTGGTTATGGATCTTCTCAATCACTCAACTTGAATGAGTCTGTTTCTTCATGTATAAAAGCGAGAGTTTCCTCTTTGACTCCATCTTAAATAGACGGTTGATAAAACGAGCAAATGCATTTATATGTGACTGTGTAGGAAATGTTTCAATTACGAATATGTCTTTGTGGAATAGCTCTAAACCTCTTGAATACATCTTCATCACTTGATGATAGAAAATGTTCTCTCTTCTCATAATAAGAATTCAATATTTATGACTTTCACTTAGGTTTGTGATGTGAGCAATAGCTTTTGTAAGTTTCCATTAAAATGATGATAATTGTCCGGAAGTGTTTTTCAGTGCACAGTACTTCTCGATTTTACTGGATTATGTATTGAAGATATCTGTTGGTTCGGATATGTAGGTTTAGGATTTAAAAAACACTTCTGGTAATTTTTTTTCTCTATGAAAGAAATGGGTATCTTTCCTTTTACTCTCCCTGCTTCCATGTAGGTGATATGAATATATTTTTTTGTTGTAGCTATTTTGTTGTTCTTTGCCAGCAGCCAAAGTAACTGATTACACTAGATACTAATGAATCTTCTGCTTGCTTTTAAATTGAAAAAAGCAAAGTTTTTATTTGTATGTGTTCATATATAGCTGTGAATTTTCAAACAGTAATTTTTAACTATTTCAAATTCACACCCATCAATTAAAAATGCAAGTCATAGTTCTTTGTTCTGTTTGTTATAAATATTCATTTCAGTACTTAAATTTGAAATGTTCTCATAGATATTCATTTTTATTGGAAAAAAATTTACTAATGTGACTTCATGGCCTCCATTTAGCTTGTATATTTTCTGCCTTTGAAGCTTTTTCTATCATTTTTATGTAGTTTTAAGTCTTGAGCCACTAAGATGCATTCACTGTTTGGAGTATACTGATTTGTTATAAGGGATATAAATTACTAGAGTAAGTTCTAGTAATTTAGTATCTAAAATTAAAAATTTATTTGAACTTCACTGACCAAAGGACTTTAGGAAAAAACTTTTGCCTTAAATATTTCAAGGCAAAGATAACCTTTCCAAGATGTATAAAAGTATTTTGATTCTTAGTTTTGTGTTCATAGTGTCACCTTGCAAACAATTTGTATGCAGGAACCATGAAGCAGAACTGAACAATTTGTGTGCAGAAACTATGCATGATATGCTGCTTCTGTCTAAGAATAGAACTGCAAGTTATCCTAAGCATGAATTCTTTTGCGTTCCAAGTCATTTGGAAAAGATCTAATCATTATTTCATGATACCTAATTAAATAAAATATTAGCCCCCTGGAATGTTTTCTTGAAGGAAATAACACCTAAAAGGACACGATAGTTTTAGGATAAACAAGTCTTAGAAATATGATTTATAATTAAATCAGCCGATGATCTGAAAGTGATGATATATAAGAAAACATTGAAAGGAAGATTCAAATTCCATAGTATGTCTTTTGAACTTAATGAAGTTCAAGGAAAAAAGTGGGAAAAGTAAAGGAGAGGAAAAGTTAAGTTTATGTTTTCATATCATGCAAACCTTTCATTTATGTCTTTGAGACATTTTTTAGCATTTACTGTTTTTCCAGATTAATTTTGGCCTGGATTCTCGTGCGTGGAATGGATCAGGAGAGATTGGGATCGTATTGACTAGAGAGAGGTTGCTCGATCAGGTGATGCATGTAGGAAATGAACATTTTAGGAGGTTTACTCTCTAGTCGTACCTGTTTTTAAGTTTTTTTCTACTTTATGTGTTTTTTGTTTAAAAAGAAATGTAGTACGTAATTAGCCAGGCCAGTAAAACAAGATTCTTGGAGAGATGTAAGTGGCTGGAAGAAAGAGAAAGGAAAGGGAAGTTTTGATATTTTCGAGATCTCATACCAAGGGAGGAATTGGGATGGCGTTTTGGGAGATATTTAAAAGATTCAAAAATCCTAAGGGTCAAGATAAAATTCTTGGCCATTACGGAGAGCACTAAACTTGTGTGTCTTCCCAATCTTTTCGTCACTATCATCGAGAAATGTCCTGATACCTACGAAGAAAGAACAAGTAAGAGGGTCAGTGGATATGACTGAGGAGTAACTCCTACCTGCAAGGGGAGACAATTAAGCACTTACAACACAGAACACAGTATCTATAATGAGTTCTCTCTAAGTTGCGATGGACAGGGGTGTGTGTTGGGAGGAGGAAGGGGAGCAGAGTGTCTTAGAGTAGACATTTGTACACTAAAAACCCATACAAAAAAAAAAAAACTATGAAATCTCCTAGGAGGATTTAGTAAAAAGAGAGTATTCTGTAATCGGTGAAAATGGTAATTGGTAAAATCTCGTATTGCATAAAAGCACCGTAGATACCGCGTGTTTTGTGAATGAAGTGGTTTATGCCCGGAGTGGTTGATGGGTTCCAATTGCATTGAAAGCATTCTGCTTATGCAGTACAGGATAATCCTGCGGACGTGTGGGATAAATTGACATTTCATTTTACTTATTGTTGAAGTGTTGCCTTTTCCTTGTGTAAATTCTCTTGAGCTGCTAGAGTAACTTTTATTTAAAATCAGCCATTTTCAAATAAAGAGAAAGGTCAGTAGACTGTTGACAGGATCCAGAGAAAGTATTCTATTCATACTTTCTTTGAAAAATGATGCTTAGGCTTTAATTGGCTACATGTTCTTGTTTTCTTATAGGACATACTTTTGTTCATTAGGGCATTTTGTTAGGAACTGCCATTATAATTAAAATATCTGTATAACCAAGGATAGGTAATTCTCAGGAAAAAAAAAGAAAAAAGCCTATTCTCTAGAGCATTATTCAAAATAGAGAGACTGCAAAGAGAAAAAAAAGTCACTTAGGAAAGTCAACATTTTTAGCTGGATGTGTTATTGTACAGTTAGGACATCAAAAAACACGATTTTTTAAAAAGAGAGCATTGAACAATAATACCAACTAGAAATAGCGGTGAAGTAAATAATATTATCCCCCCCACACACAACACTGTGAGAGCAGAGACAATATCGGTTTCCATTTCCACCAAATCAAATTTTGTCTTCTGTCTTAATTATTCTGCTGGCGTGGAGATCATTTTCCACATGATTTCATTTTCAGATAGGAGAAATGTCAGCAAAATTGTCATTAGACTTCATTACTTTGGCAGATCCTGTTCCTTTGGGTCGTTCAGTTACAGAATGAAGCATATTCATTTTTTAGAAGTGTATATTTACTGACAAGAGGTCAGGGGCCAAGATTTAGTGAAATACATGCAGTGTTATTAATTTAGCAATTTTTATAAAAGCTTAGGGTTGTTTTGAAAGTGAGATTGAAACCTTTATCTTATTATCTGTAAGGCATAATTGGTGACTGCATAACTACTGTCTTCATAGAAAAATAAAATGGAACATATGAGGGACCCAAAAGAGGAGAAACGTTGGCTCTTGCCTCACTGGGATAATACAAACGGGGAAAACCTGTGGTTGAATATACTGTGATTCCAGGGGTGAGAGTCAATTGCCTCATTTAAATGGACATCTACGTATAAAACACTTGCTGGGGAATTAATTACTCTCTACGTTTCTTCATAGGCCAACACCAAACTATATAAATGACTTTGTCTTTTGACTAAGCTTCTGGGAGGTAACTTTCTTTGGAAATTTTGCATTTTCCTAAAGCTTATTGGGTAATCTTAAAAATGACTTTGCTTCGTGTCTATATCTTATTGGTTATATTTACTGAAAGGACTCGTAGGAGAATTAGAAGGTGGGTTTGATTGTCAGTGACTTTGGTGATTATTTTCCATGTAGTGGAGCCCAAAGGAGTCACTGTAGCCAAGGTTGTAGATATTACCCTTAGCAAGACCCATGTGGACTTGTAGTATGTTAACAGTGGTCTAACTTGGTGAATCAAACAGGTGCAGATGTAATTCTTCAGTATACTGGTGAGAATCAGAGCCACGAAGTGTATTCTGTGGATGAGGCATCGCTTTAGTGCAAATAACAGCAATTCCTGTAATATGACATCTGCTAATTCTAATCCAATCCATCCTCCCATCGCTTGGATAATGTCAAAAAAACAAAAAACAAAAAAAAAACTCTGATCACATTATGCCACTTCTTAAAACAATCCCATCAGCCCACAGCACCCATCGCACTTAATGAGGATATGCTAGAAGTTTTCTGTTCAAATCAGAAACACGACAAAAAGATCCATTCTCGAAATTTCTATCCAACATTGTGCTAAAAAGGTCATTGACAGTGAAGGTTAAGGCCAGAAAGGGGAATGAGAGATGTAGAGATTGAAAAGAAAAGTTTCAGATTTTTTTTTTCTCTCAAGCATGTTATTGTCCACTTAGAAAACCCAGGAGAATCTGCAGAATTGTCACGACGGTTCTTCACATTTGCCAGCGGCGTCAGAGCCATCTCATATAATAGCCAAGCTTGTCCAGACATCAACAGATAGAAAAACCCAGTTTTGTAGAATTTGCCATTCAAAACAGTGATAAAAACCAGGGTAGTGATCACTGCCGGAAGGGAAGGGAAAGAATGTGATTGGGGGGGTGGGGTGAACAGTGTCCCCCTCTTACTGCTGCTCTCATATTTCAAGCAGGGTGATGAGTGCATAGGTGTGTGTTCCTTATATTATGGTTTATACCTTTTAAGTCCAAAATATAATAGAATATTTTTAATAACTGCATAAACAAAGGTATTAAAAGTTGACATCAGCAGCTACGTGTTGTTCATATCAGGTCTTCGCCTGATATTTGTGAGGGTGCCTAGGGCCTGGGGGTCCACGTAACACATATCTAAGTATTTAATAGCTATAAATCAAGTTAACAAACTTTCAGATGAAATATGTTTCTTTTTCTTAACATGATAAATATACTTTCATATGGCTAAAATCAGTAAACATATCAGAAATGACTGAATTTAATTATTATTATCATATCTGAATACACTGCCAAAGGGCCTGTGATGTTGGGAAGAGTAATTCAGTAAAAACACATATAATTTGTAAATTGTTATATGTTTACTCATAACATTTTTCTGACCTTCATTTCTGCAAAATCACTATGT
The DNA here is from genome assembly GCA_004027375.1 of Macroglossus sobrinus. Taxonomy (NCBI): domain Eukaryota; kingdom Metazoa; phylum Chordata; class Mammalia; order Chiroptera; family Pteropodidae; genus Macroglossus; species Macroglossus sobrinus. The sequence continues at coordinate 5,207 of PVKZ01003925.1, read as the reverse complement.
TGTTATAATAAAGATTTTAACGTAATTTGCATTCAATTTACAATCATATAAATGATTAAAATAATTTTTTGGCATTTAGAGTATAGAAAATTTAAATATATTTATCAAAATGTGAATAAAAAGTAAATATAATGTCTTCAAAATTTTATAAATTTTTTTGTAAAACATCAAAGGACCTTTTAAAAATCTAAAGGCAAAATAAAATTACTACTAATGAGCATAAAAGTTTTATGAAAATGATTTCAATAAGTATTTAAAGAATTCATTAAACCTTTTCCCATATTTTTATAAAAATAAATCTATGTACTGATTGAGAGTTAATTTTCCATGTGACCATGTGTAAAGAGTCAGTGTTACGCTTCACTAATTTTATATCCTGAACTACACACGTACCAATTTAAGAGGCACTGAAAAGCCATTTAAATGTGGGGGTTGGATGGTAACAAGAAGAGCATGTCAACAAGACTGATTTGGGCAAATCATGAATGAAAGATTAGACTGCCAATGGCCTGCATGTAGAGAATGCAATTACTTGATGATAGTATTGGTTCAAGTGGGAGATGATTAGTTCCTGGATGAAGGTGACAGTAATAAAAATATGAAGTGGATTGATTTGAGAGTCCTCAGGAACCAGAAATGGATTGGCTGTGTATTAGATTCGGCTCACCACATCTGGTAGAGGTACCTTCCGGCTGGAATATTGAACTGCCTTCATACTTACCGATGCTGGATGGGAATTTAAATCATAATGATATTTTTGTGATCATTTCTATATGGAAGACCCCAAGATGGAGGGGACAAAATGCTGTCTCCAAGTTTCTTTAGTTTGCAAAGCGCTTGGAGAGATTTGAGCTGGTGGTGTCGCCTGCTGATGCTGCCTCGTGATGCTCATCTAGACCATGGAAGGGACAGGAGAGTCTTGCTTGTGACCCATGAACGCTTAAAGGCTAGCTTTAATCCACCGAAATTCTCTTCTCTTAAACTTGTCATCCGTGATCGCTGACCGACTGCCCACTCATTTTGCAAGACTTCTCTGCTCTTTGTTCCAAGTCTTCCCATGATGCAAAGGTAAAGGTGATTCCTAGAATGTGGATGTTAATAAGAAGAAAATATATCTGAGGAAAGTAAATACTTCAGTTGTTAAACTGGCTGAATGGAAAGCAGGTTAAAAAATTTTTTCTTTTCATTATCATTGCTACTTAAAATTATCATTTAGAATGCAAATCTCTGTGATGTATTTTTAAATTAAAATATTTTTGAAAAAAAAATGATTAGTTCCGCAGACAGAATGATGTAGAATGTTTACTCTCATTTCAACTCGCATTAACTAATCCCCTCTTTAAATACAATTACTTTCCTAAAATAAATATATTGGTATTATGAATTAAATTAGCTTGTGATCAGTGAAAAGGAAGAATAAGGCTTCATCAAGTTCTACAATATTGGGCTTAGTTTTTGATCACGAAACCTGATTTTAATAAAGATAATAGTTATGAACTAGAATCTACTAAAAACTATGCTAGGCCAAAGTTTCACTTAAATTTTCAGTAATTTTATTTATAGTTGAAAAGCTTTAACCAAACAATTTTCCAAAACTACTTAAATCTCCCCTGTTGTGACATATATTTGCGTATCCCCTGAAAAAGCTTTAAACTTTATCTGCCTAATATTTGCTCGGAAGCTGCAGGCAAATGAAACATTCGTCTCCAATGAGCCATGATGATATTTAGGTTGTTCATAGAAATTAAGTTTAACTTCCAAAAAAAAAAAAAAAACTAATAAGATTATAAATGATGTCATTTGTATAAGTCACGATGGAATTATGTGGACTCTGGTCAAGGAAAACTGCTAATCTTAAAATAATGGTCCAGAGTCGCAAACTTAATTGTGTGCATCTTCTGGTCTTCTGACATTAAAAAATAAACAACCCCCCTCAAAAAAAAAAAAAAGAAACAAAAACAGAAGTAGGTATTTGCTTAGTCTTTCAAACAAAGGATTTTTACGTACTGAACAGAGGATAGGAATGCCACGGAGTGAGGGAATTCTCTAGATTTAAAGGCCTGGTCTCTCTTAGCTTTTATTTCTCGATTTAGCGCATGGCACTGAACCGCCTGAAAACTAATAGTACAGAAAGCAGAAGGCCAGTTAAAAGGTCATTCATCAAAGTGCATGGTATTTAGATAACCTTTTTGCCCAGATGGACATTGCTGGTTAAACTGCTACATCTTTTCAAATAGTATTATATTGTCGAGGCACAAAAGTATACCGTATAAGATCTTACATACATTTTCCAGAGTAAGTTTTTGTTTGTTTTGATTATAACACTTCTCTATATTTTGATTGAGAAAAAAAATAGCTATACTTCTTTAGCTGAAGTAATTTTCCGTTTCGAGGAAACTACTATCTGATTGAAGGAAAGTCCGTCTGTAGCCTCTACATCTTTCGTATAGCAGTATTATATTAATGTGAAATCTTATGCTTTTTCACCCTTTCATTACCCCTGTCGCTGTTCATTCTTTCGGCGTTCATTATCCACAGTACCTTTGCTTTGTCTCATCAAAAGAAATTTAGTGTTTCATTTTTTAAAAAATTATGAATAAGATGCCCTTTTATGGGAAGGGTTTACATAGCATGCACCAGTGTAGAGGGCATTGCCCTAACCGATGATGCCATAATGATGCCCTCGTTATAATATATGTATTCTCTTTGTTTTTAATTTCCGAAAGGCTCTGACTTGGCCATGGGGACCGTCGTGGCGATCCTTTGATTAGTGTATGTGTTCAAATGTGCTTTTCTATAACTTCAATCTGGTTTAAAAATAAACCAACCCAAAACATCATGAATCATGCAAAGCAGAGTCATTTACAGATGCATGAAAAATGTACCCTATATATGCTTCCTGCTCTATTGAAAGTAAACTGGCCTAGAATAAATGATCGTGTCTTCAGAGCTCATCAGACATTCCGTGTTCTGAGCCCCTGGTTTTTTCCACCCCTCCTCCTGCTCTCAAAATTCTTTCCCTCTACCCCACCCCAAAAGAGGACATCTAGTTATGATTAAAAAAAAACTTTCAGAGAGAGAAAGACGAAGATACTCTCCTGCAAACGTTTCTTTCAACGTTTTATAAATGTAGCATGAACCTTTCTTTCTCTTCCACTCTGCATCACCATAAAAGTAAAAAGTAAATAAATAATGAAATTGTAGCAATCAGCTAGCAGGCAGAGGGCTTCTAAGCATCTCAGCGTCCCCTTACTTGTCGCTGAAGGCAGCGGTGAATAATGCTTCGAGAGTGTTTTAAACCCTGGGTGCCCAATGAGTGGCTCCTGCCTCTCCCCAATCAGATGCCTGCCGCCCCAACCCCCGAACCCCGAAACTGGCGGAGCTATGGGGGAGCCCCGTCTCATCGCCAGGCATGGCAGGCAGCTTCCCGATGTTACGTATCCCACGTTGAGCCAGAGGAGAGGGAATAATCTAGGCTCTGGCTCCCAGTCCAAAGAGTCAGTTGGAGGCACATGGCAAGATCTAGGAAAGAAAGGGCTGTGGGAGGCTCAGCCTCAGCCCAGTGCCCGTCCTGGACCCAGAGGTCACCCTCAGAGGGCAGCGCCCCACCCCAACCCTGTCTCTATCCGCCCCTGGACAACCAGCATAGCCAGGGGGCAGGGTTATGTCACAGCTGTGGCAGCTCCTTGGAAACCTGCTTCTTCTGATGCCAACACAGAGAAAGTGGTGGTCATTCCCAGCTCCTCAGGGTGCTGGTCACACCAAAGAACACGCTCTTACATAATAGAAGGCAGATAAGTGTCCTAACAAGGCAGCGACAGAACGCAACGAACTTCATAATAGTGGTTAGTTCCAGCAGGAAAGAACTGGAAAGGCTTCCATGAGTTCCGTGTAGAAGGAAAGACAGGATTGGGGCTTGGAGGCAAGGGGGAGAGTCACCTAGAAATAGCGAATTAGGAGAAGCACGCGGGGTGGAAGCGTTTAGGATGTGAGTGGCATTCACACAATGTGTCGGGGAGGGGTGGCAATTCAGCCATGGAAAAGGGGACGTCTCAGTCTCGACTGAGGGCCTTGGCTGGCACACAGAGCGGTCTGGGCATCACCCGCCAGGCCCGAGGCACCCAGATGGCTCTTTAGAGCCGGGAAGAGAAGTGACAGGAGCGGTTATCTGTCAGCGTCGTGTCAAATGAGCTGACGAATGAAGGAGCAAGAGGTGAAAAAACCTCAACCTACAAAAGTCCTCAGTACACCCCACAGTGGACCCACAAGGGCCTGGGTTCTCAGAAGCCGGTGTGCCCAGCAGACAGTGGGGTCCCTCATTAAAAACTCGGATGCCTGAGCCTGCCCCTCAAAGATGTGGGGGCGTAACGAAGTGGGAACTGGAGCTTTGGGATTTGCGTTGTTTTTTTGTTGTTGTTTGTTTTGTTTTTTTTTTTTTGATGATACCAGTGATCAGGTGAATGTGGTAAAACAAAACAAAACAAAACAAAACAAAAAACACAATTTGAGAAGCACTGATCTTGGGAAGTAATTTAGAGCATCGGTTGAAGAATTGTTGGAGGATGAAGGAACCCTTGTTCACCCGGAGACTTGCTCAGCTTTCTGCGTGCCAGACGTCAGCCCTGGTCTCCTGTGATGTGTCAGATGTCACAGCCAAGCTGACCACTGAAGGCTTGAAGGTCTATTTCTCTCAAGTTCGTGTGGGCTCCAGTTCATGCGGTGTCTGTCCTCTCTCTGCAGATAAGTCAACTGGAAGTCACAGCAAAGCGTTGAGTTTGTGGTCTCTGTGGGCGAACAGCGCCCGAAAAGATTCATGTAGCCAGTTTTCAGACTAAGGGTGATGATTTCATGTGGCTTCAAGATTCTGTTCTCTGCCTGCAACCTATGCAAATTCAAATTTAGTTGCATTTAAATGACAAAGGGTGACTTGGTCTCTTTAACAAACAGGAGGTTGGTGTTTGCCATCAGGGTTTGGGCAGTTTTGCTCTGGAGTGGGGGCCTGGTGAGCATTCCCCGGGGTAACTTACACAGAAGCTGTGTGTTGGGAGACTTTGCTTGGCTGTTCTTGTTTAATTACAAGTCTTTTAATTACAAGGCTCCTCTTAAAAAGTTGCCTTATGGCTCCTCAATTAGGAGTCTAACTCAGCGATACGTTCTAAGACTCAAATTTAAATTGATTTAATTTAATGTGTCAGGTAGTACGTTAT